>CM067371.1:9792853-9844727 GCA_034401795.1 Chaetoderma sp. LZ-2023a
ATAACGTGAGGTGAAAGTGAATATTTTCAGGATAACCCACAAAGACATAGTGCTTTCGAAGTTGGAATAGCTTAAACATTAACGAGATGACGCTCGTGCCATCGTGGATAGTGACATTAACGAGATGACGCTCGTGCCATCGTGGATAGTGACATTAACGAGATGACGCTCGTGCCATCGTGGATAGTGACATTAACGAGATGACGCTCGTGCCATCGTGGATAGTGACATTAACGAGATGACGCTCGTGCCATCGTGGATAGTGACATTAACGAGATGACGCTCGTGCCATCGTGGATAGTGACATTAACGAGATAACGCTCGTGCCATCGTGGATAGTGACATTAACGAGATGACGCTCGTGCCATCGTGGATAGTGACCAATATCTTCCGCTCGGCCTAGTGTATATACACCAGACCTTACGAGGCAGACACAGCAATGACCTATACCGTATGCTACATAATTATAACATTGTTCTCTTCAGTTCCCAATTGAACTGGTGTAATGCTTTAAACAATGTTGATACAGGCTTTCATCAACTATTCAAAGTTGTTTTCAAAATTGCACCACCCCGTGTTAAAGATGATTTCTATGTTTGGTGCATTAAGTTTATAACCAAATAATACGGTGAAAATATGTCTGTCTCTCTGCCTGCCTGCCTGCCTGCCTGCCTGCCCGCCCGCCCGCCCGCCCGCCCGCCCGCCCGACCGACCGACTGCCTGCCTGCCTGCCCGAGTGCATTCCTTCCTGCTTGCACGTCTGCCCGCCTGTCCGCCTGCCTGCCTGCCCGCCCGCCCGCCCGCCCGCCCGCCCGCCCGCCCGCCCGCCCGCCCGCTCGCCTGAGTGCCTTCCTTTCTGCCTGCATGTCTGCCCGCCTGTCTGCCTGCCTGCCTGTCCGCCTGCCTGCCTGCGTGCCTGTCTGCCCGCCCGGAAATGTATCTGAAAATAAAACTACTGATTCGATTTGGCTCACATTTTGAGACAACACAATATCCTACGGTACATGACAATTTCCAGATTTTGGTCGGTATCCGGATAAAATCACTCGGATCTGATTCTGACCAATCTCTGTATCTATGGATATCTCGAACATTTTCTGGTCTGATTTGGTTCGAATTTTAATGAAAGAAAGGGTGTGAACATACGGATTCAACACATTTGGCTACGAAACAAAAAAATAAAAAATCCAAAAATACGGAGTAAATGAAAGAAAACTTAAATATCCAAAAATTATTTAAAATGTCATAAGAGTGTGATGGTGTACTATCTGTGATTGCTATTGTTATATAATGCGTGTTCACAATTAAGGACGAGAGTTGTTACTCTCGCCTTTTTGGGTTAATCTAGAAATATTTCGAACATGTATAATATCTTCAAGCTAAGGTTAACCCTTTCACCGATGAATTCCCCCATATCTCATTTTCAGACAAACTGTTGAATATTTTGAAATGTATTTGTATGGAAGCCGTTGCTGCCTTGGGTAGCAACGGCTTCCAGTCACATTAATTTCAAAATGGTCAACAGAATAAGTTTTATATCGTAAAGAATATTCTTTTCCCGGGATTAGTCGCTGGAAGAATTAACCTCTCGCCCTGGTACTTTAGAATTCGGGAATATTCCTCACGTGTATCGTTTTCGAGGTAAACCTTTTCGTGGATCTGCGTGCCATGAGGAAAACGACCCGGTAATATAGGAACGCATATCTAGTTTTGTCACGCCCATTATAGCTACGCTCCGCCCACTTTTCCGTGTGTTTGAATCGATTTACGTTACCTTGAATCCTGAAGTCTCAGAATGCCAATTTCAAGGTAATTATACAGGTAATTTGTTGAATATTTTGAAATTAATTTGACTGAGTGTTGTTGCTGTGGCAGCAATTATTATAGCGGCCAGTCAAATTAGTTTCAAAATACTCAATAGAATGGGGTTTTTTATTTGTAAATTGATCAAAGACAAACAAATCATACACTTGACGAACATTTCAGCGCTCATGACGGAGCTCGATAGACTGTGACTTTAGTAAAAATTCTACGTAATGGATGAATCCAGTTTTGGCTATACCGTGCCCATCTGTAGATAAGCTCCACCCACGCTTTGCCCGTGGTGGGATCAGCCGATTGATCGTAATGGATGAATCCAGTTTTAGCTATACCGTGCCCATCTCTAGCTAAGCTCCACCCACGCTTTGCCCGTGGTGGGATCAGCCGATTGATCGTAATGGAGGAATCCAGTTTTAGCTATACCTCGCCCATCTCTAGCTAAGCTCCACCCACGCTTTGCCCGTGGTGGGATCAGCCGATTGATTGGTCTCCGCACTCTCCGAATCTCATTTTCCAGAAAACTACGCAGCAACAGCGCCCAGTCAAATTAGTTTCAAAATATTCAACGGCTTACCTGTATAGTTTTCTGGCAATTAATAGTCAGGGAGTTCAGAGATCGTTCTATCCCAAAACGAGCGAGGTGTGGGTGGAGCTTAGCTAGAGATGGGCGGGGCATAGCAAAAACTAGAAAGCAACATTATGATGCTGTTAGCTGTTCTTGTCTTCCAACTGTATTTCGGATTGTTTTTTGCGCCACGACAAAATTGTGAGAAATTGTAGTTCAATAAAATAGTTTTTTAATTAAAAAAACCTGGCAAGCACACTTTCTCAGGCCCATCATTTCTCCGGAGTTATCTGTAAAATGCGGATTTTTCTACAATCGTCCGCATTTCCATGACATCCAGTGAAATATCCAGATATTTTTCACCCACATATCAAACATTTTTTTGGCAAATTAGCTAATACAATTAACTGCTATGCGTTAATAAATAAATATGTTGAATTATATTTGTGACTTTGCAATTTGTAATAGACAAGATATTTCATTTCATTTATTTACTACGCCCAGGTCACAAGGTGACATGTGGAGTCCGTTACGATGTTACATATTGTGGCGGTAGAGTAGATATTATTATTATTATTATTATTATTATTATTATTATTATTATTATTATTATTATTATTATTACATTATTAATATTAGACTATATTATACAGACGTCGTCGTTGTTGTCATATTCGTCATCGGTGGAGACGGTGGTGGTGGTGGGAATGGTGTTGTTGTTGTTGTTCTTGTTGATGATGATGTTGATGCTGGTGCTGAAGCTGATGTTGATGCTGAAGTTGTTGTTGTTGTTGTTGTTGTTGTTGTTGTTGCTGATTGTCTTTGTTTCCGGTTACTATGCGCGCGTAACTGCCCTCCGTGCGTGCGTGCGTGCGTGCGTGCGTGCGTGCGTGCGTGCGTGCGTGCGTGCGTGCGTGCGTGCGTGCGTGCGTGCGTGCGTGCGTGCGTGCGTGCGTGCGTGCGTGCGTGCGTGCGTGCGTGCGTGCGTGCGTGCGTGCGTGCGTGCGTGCGTGCGTGCGTGCGTGCGTGCGTGCGTGCGTGCGTGCGTGCGTGCGTGCGTGCGTGCTCATTGTGTAGTCGCGCCCCGTGTCTTCTCTCCTCGTTTCTAAAACCGAAACAGAAACGAAAGAGAAACGATGAGCGAGACCGGTTTGCCGCAATTGGGATAGTACGTCTATTACCTTAATCGGGATGTGGACTCATATAATCTGATACGTGGTATCGTTCATGTTGCCTGGAATTGTTTAGTGATGATTCGAATAAAGGCACATAATTTCGTGAGGAATTTTCGATTTTTCGTTGAGAATAAAGAAGCAAATTTGTAATAGTTTGTGTGAGTTTGATAGTATCTTGGTAAGTAGATTCTCCTTTCAGTAGAAAAATTATTACATACGAGGACGTAGTGGAATTCATCCCCTATGTCATTCATGTCGCACAAGTTGCAGGTTCGTTCTTCCCATGGGATTCCTCCCCATCGGCCTTTTTCGATAGGTAGGTAATGATTGCCTGTTCGAAATTTTGTTAGGGTGATTCTGTTCTTGTCTGAGAGATTTTCTAGATATCTTTCCATTTCCAGGGTTTGCTTAAATGATTTATACGTTTTCCCTTTCCACGATTCTGCCATTTCCCATATCCAGTTTTGTCTAAATTGGTCTTCAAGATTTTGTTTTATGATTCTTTTTATGTTCATTCCCTGCGGTGTTATTTGCGTTTCCCATAGACATCCCATACCCGTTTCCTCTAGTATAGTTTTGATACTGTTTAACCACTTGTACTGTGTGTTGTTTTGATTGTAGTCGTTTAGCGTGTATGCGTAGATTTTTGCTGCTATTTTGGTTGGCTTCCCAGTAATTAATTTGATCCAGTAATTAATCATGCGTTGCTTTATGAGTAGTTTTCGTGGCATTTCTCCCACTTCCCCGTAAATCATGTAAGATGGTGTACTGCGTTTTAGATTTAATATACACGTTAGGAAGGATAGTTTTATTTTTTCTAGGATTGCGCAGTTTTCAATGCCTAACACTTCACTACCATAAATAAGGATTGGTTCAATGGTTTTTCTATATAGTTTTAAATGGCAATCCGTTGGTAGATCTAGCTTGCGGGCTTTTCTATTTAGGGAGTATATAGCCTTGCTAGCTTGTTCGGCTATGTGGTTCTGAGCAGTAATGAGACGTCCATTGGGTGTAAAGTAGATGCCTAGGTATTTATAGCTATCAGTGACTTCTAAGCGTGTTCCATTAATCTTAAATTCTAGATTACTGTACCATCGCTTTGTGCTTCCGAACACTAATACCTTAGTTTTCGCGATATTAACCCTTAATTTCCAGGTGTCTACGTACTCGGCGAAGGTGTCAATTGACGTCTGGGTCTCTGGCGGGTTGTCTCCCATTATCACCGTATCGTCCGCAAATAACAATAATAAAAGCTTGAGAAATACAAAAAGTTCATTTTCCAGTTGGATTGGTTTACAATTATTGTTCATCAGAAAATTCTCCAAGTCATTTAGGTATATAGAGAATGGAACAGGTGATAGAGTTTCCCATTGGCTGACACCGAATCTGCATCTTATACTTCCAGAGAGTTTGTTGTTTAGCTTTATCTTTGACTTACTATTGGTGTACATACTTTGGATTACCCTGAATACCTTACCGTTTATTTTGTGGGTTTGCAGCTTCCCCCAAAGTCCCACTCTCCACACTGTGTCGAAAGCTTTTTCAAAGTCTATAAAATGCTGTATAGTTTTTTCTTCATTTTTTGGAAAATTTCAATTAGTTGAAATAAATTATAAATATGGTCAGATGTTGACTATTCTTTTCTAAACCCGGCTTTGTTTTCTAGGAGCAATCCATTGGAGTTTAGCGGTTTATTAACTCTAGTGCAAATGATCGAAGTGAATAATTTTCCCAAACAGCTCAATGGCGTTATCGGTCGGTAGTTCCTTGGCTCTTTTGGGTCTCCCTTTTGTTTGTAAATTGGAATTATGATGCCCTCTCTCCACGGCTCTGGGATCTCAGCCGTGTCTAGGCCTCTGTTAAAAATATGCGTGTAGATATTGATCATAATGTCTTCTGCTGTTTTGATGTATTCCTTTACAATGTTGTCGGTTCCTGGTGATTTGTTGTTTTTGAGGGATTTGATAGCTTTTGAGATTTCGATTGCCGTGATTGGCTGGTTTAGTTCAATATTTTCATCTGGCGTACCCAATGGCAAATAGTTGACCTCGCTTTCTAATTTACGTCCGTGGGGTCATGTAGGTTATTAAAGAACTCGTACATGGTGTTGATTTCAATTGGGCAGTCTTGTCTCTTCCTTTCCTTGATTATATTCCAGAAGCAGTTGGGACTATATGCCTTTAATTCCCGGATTTTCTTTCTGAATGTGTACTTATGTTGTGTGATAGCTCTGTTCATGGTCTGTTTATAAATTTTACTCGCCTCAATCGTCTCATTCCTGTTTTCATTTGTTCTATGCATGTGCGACACTTTTCTTGCCTTTTGGTATGCTTTCCTGGAGATGTGACATTCTTTATTAAACCACTGTCTGTTTTGTTGGTTTGTTGGCTTGTATGTGGTGCGTGTTCTCCCAAATATGGCAAAGGCTGCGCTATCAAAGATTGTAGTAATAGCTGGGATAACTTCCTTAAGTGGCATGCCATGTATTGTGTTGTTCATTATATGTGCATTGAGAGTGATGAGTAGTGGTTGGTATGTAACCTCGTTGACGAAGTCCTTTTCCATTTTTTGGTGTTTGCCTGTTGCTTGTGTGCCATTAGTCTATTGTGTGGTGCGTCATAATTTGCGGGCCGAGATTTCAGGCTTAGGGCTAGGGCACAATGTGTATCCGACAACAAATTGGAAAATTCGAGGACTTCAAAATCGACGACATCTTTGAAAAGAGGGTATGTACACAGGGCATAGTCTATTATGCTTTTGTTGTCGTGTGTTAGCTTGCCTATTCCAGCATCCATATCCACCCTGCCATGTAATATCATCAAGTTATTATATTTACACACCTCTATTAATCTAAATCCATAATTATGTGGTTTATTTGTATCTGTCGTGGCCCGATTATTTGATGTAGGGTTTATATCTGTGGTTATATCAGTGAGGTCTATCTCTACGAGGTTTAGCAATCGAGCATCCTGTATGACGTAGTCTGGGAGTTGTGCTACTTTCGTATTTAGATCTCCTATTAACAAAATATTGCTTGTCCTTGTTAGGAATCTGCTAATGTCCTGTTCTATTTTATCAAATGCATCAATAGACGAGAATCTGGAAGATTCAGGGGTTATGTAGATACAACCGAGAATTATTTCGTTGTCTATGTGAGTTAAATATTTTGGAATAGATACCCATAGTGCGTATTTGTTATCCGATTTTAGCTCGTGAATATGGTTGGACATTTCATTTTTAACTACGATTCCGATTCCACCCGATCGCTTACGCGCGTTTATACGTTTTATTAAGATTATCTTGTAGTCTGCAATGTTTATATTATCATACTCGTCTATGTTTGTTTCAGCTAGCCCCAAAATGTCAAATTGTTTTATAAACTCTTCCATTTCAGGATATTGCGTCTGCCGTTTCAAACCACATGTATTTATAAATCCAAATCGCAACAGTCTGCTGCTGCAGTTGCTTTTATTGTTGTTTTTGTTGTTGTTGTTGTTGTTGTTGTTGTTGTTGTTGTTGTTGTTCTTGTTGTCATAATCGTTGTATGTGTTGATGTTGGTGGTGGTGGTCGCGGCGCTGTTGGCTGCAGTGGCAGCGATGGAGGATGTGGTGGTGGCTGTGGTGGTAGCGGTACTGGTATTATTATTATTATTATTATTATTATTAATAATCTGATTGCGGTGTAGTAGGTTGTTGCGAGGTCGGTTCATTGAGTTATTGATGTAATAGTTCACTTGTGTTTGTGTTATTGTTGCGGATTTTTCCAATGGTTATTCGCCATGTGTTGATGCTGTGCTCGGGGTGCCACTGGACTTGTGATCTTGGACCGTGGGGTCGTGTGTAGGCATCGTTGTAGTCTGATCTATCATTTTGCATGTCCATGCGATGCTGTGGTGCATAGTCATTTGCTGTAATTTGTTTCCCATCCACATACAATTTGTGCACTATAAGTTTGGTCCTTCGGCCTTCAGCTCTGGCTGCCCGGAATGTTGGCATGAGTTTTTGTCTTCTGTCTCGTATTTCCTGCGGGTATTGATCACTAATATTAATTTTTGCCTCTCGGATTCTATGAAGAGAGGTGGTATAGGCGGTGTGACGTACGTATTCCTTATCATGGAATCTGGAAAATCGTGCTACTATAGCTCTTGGTCGGTTGTTGTTCGAATGTTGGGGTCCTATCCTATGCACATTTTGCAATGGACTTATCTATGTTCATTGTTTGTCTTATTACGTCCTTCACAATTTGTTCTGTGTTTTCGTGCTGTGTATCGGTTTCTTCTACTCCAGTAAAGATTAAATTGTCCTTCATGTTCCGTCTCTTTCCATCTAGGTTCTCCTCTTTGAGGCAGTCACATTCGTCTCTCAGGGACATTATGGTGGCGCGCGTTTCATCATGATGTTCGCTGATACGTTGTTTTTTCGATGTCTGCATTGCGCTTAACGCTTTGAAGCTCGTCGAGCAGCTTTTTGTTTGTTTCTGTAACCTCATTATATTTGACACTTAGGCAGTTCACAGAGTCTTCTAATTTATGTACATGGTGCTTTATCCTGGTAATTTCGTTTCGAAAATAAAAAATCTCCGCCTGCACTGCCGCTATTCCGGATTGGACTTGGTCTATTTTTGTCCCCATAATGTCAAGCATCTCCAATTTCCGTTCTACCTTAGCCAGGATCTGAAGAAACTCTGGTGATGGAGCTCCAGCGTTCAATGGGCTTGGATGCAGTATATGTACGCAGTCGTCGGTCTGAGGGTGTGTCGGATAGATTAATCTCGACTCGTCACAATCAACGCTGTCAACATTCCGAACACTACGCGCGCTAGCCGGTACAGGTACAGGTGTGTATAGAACATTGTTTACTAATGACAGTTGCTCATTCACCGGCATATAGCGTTCGGGCGTCACTGTTGGCGGCGGGTTAGGCTCACCCGTCTCACCCTCTGACGAAGACGACGGCTTACGCTTGAGCTGGTCGTCTACCCGCTGATCCATTATGATTGACAGCTTTGTGACAGATTGCACTAATCTGAACAGTATCCACGGTTTTACAGGAAAAGTTGCAATTCCTCGCTAAAAACACTTAGAAATTAGTTTGAGAGAATATCAAATCAAACTGTCTAGATCACACAAATTTCGGCAGCGTTGAGATGTTAACAGTTAAACACGTATACTGTGTATACGTGTATACAATATAAATCACGTAAATTCTTCTCTTACACTGTCAGGAGACGATTATGTACTCTACCGACAGAGATTCCAATCATATGAGATATAATTTAAATTTATTAGTTGTATGTATTTCTGCATGCTCGCGTGCGCAAACACTGGAAGAGACCGATCGCGCGTTCGCGCGGGCTATGTCCCAAAAGGGCAAAGAGCGCGCTCTCGCGCTCGTCCAAAATCTATTCTACGGACATAATATCATGACAAACTGGTTACCATGCTTTCTTAGGAAGTGTTCTCACTAGCGACTTAACCGGCTTAATGCAATACTGCGGTATGGCGCTATTCCCGATTAACTCTCCAGTAAAAACACGGCCTAAGGCCGTGAGGATGGCGTTATTCCTGATTAACTCTCCAGTAAGAACACGGCCTAAAGCCGTGAGGATGGCGTTATTCCTGATTAACTCTCCAGTAAGAACACGGCCTAAAGCCGTGAGGATGGCGTTATTCCTGATTAACTCTCCAGTAAGAACACGGCCTAAGGCCGTGAGGATGGCGCTATTCCCGATTAACTCTCTAGTGCGAACACGGCCTTTAAGTTTAATTGTTATCAATATTTACTGAAAAGAACCATCACGCGGTGTAGGGGTTTCTTTATAGTTATACCGCTCCCATTTCTAGCTCAGTTCCGTTCAACGTGTACGCATAGGCCAATGTGAATCGCTTTTACCACTTGGAACCCTGCCAGAATATTCCCAGAATCCAAATTTCAATGTAAATATAGGCTACAGGTTATATGTTGAATATTTTGAAACTAATGCGACCGGGCGATGCTGTTGCATTTTAAATTCTTCAAAGACATAATAATATAATTCAGCCACGTTCGTGACTGAACTACGCCATTTCGATTGTGACGTCAGCTAACAAGTGCCGCTTTTGATCATGACGTCCGCTACGTGAATACCATCGACATATAGAATCTCTCCATAGTTCTTTGCGTAATTCCAACAAGCCTACCAATAAGAGAATAGATCTTTCCACCTTATCCATCCATCATATGACGTCATACTTAACTACGTGACGTGTAGAATGACATCATACGCAATGTCAACATTATGAGGTCATGAATGACGTGCATAAGTAGGCATTGTTAAAGGAAATCAGAAGGGTACTATAAAAGCCATTATGTAGACATCTTAATATACTAATACAGCGTTTGCGGAGTGAATCCTAGATAAAAACCTGACAACTCTATCATATTGGGATGTTAACCATTGCAAATTACACATTTTGGAGATTTTCGACATCGCGGCTATTTTCCTCTCGTTCAGAAGGGAATGTAGAGTTTTGACCAATCAGAAAGCGGCTCGTGACGTAGGCGATGACACGCAGTGCATGAGTTGGTGCTTGGCTGAATAAAACTACAGCGTGTCCGCTACTATTTATGTAGTAAATTAGTCCAATTTTAAACGACGATCACGCTATTCAGTGGACGTATTTTGTCCTGATTGATGGTTATTCGAACGAAAGGTATCAATATTTCAATGGTTGACCAGTTGCTTTGACAAAATTGTCTAACCCAACCTAGCCAATGCCTATCTAAGGCCGGGGTATGACATAGACAAGCCTAGCCAATGCCTATCTAAGGCCGGAGTAAGACATAGACAACCTAGCCAATGCCTATCTAAGGCCGGGGTAAGCCATAGACAAGCCTACCCAATGCCTACTAAGGCCGGGGTAGGACATAGACAACCTAGCCAATGCCTATCTAAGGCCGGGGTAAGCCATAGACAAGCCTATCCAATGCCTATCTAAGGCCGGAGTAAGACATAGACAAGCCTAGCCAATGCCTATCTAAGGCCGGGTAAGCCATAGACAAGCCTAGCCAATGCCTATGTAAGGCCGGGGTAAGCCATAGAAAAGCCTAGCCAATGCCTATCTAAGGCCGGGGTAAGCCATAGACAAGCCTATCCAATGCCTATCTAAGGCCGGAGTAAGACATAGACAAGCCTAGCCAATGCCTATCTAAGGCCGGGGTAAGACATAGACAAGCCTAGCCAATGCCTATCTAAGGCCGGGGTAAGACATAGACAAGCCTAGCCAATGCCTATCTACGGCCGGGGTAAGCCATAGACAAGCCTATCCAATGCCTATCTAAGGCCGGGGTAAGCCATAGACAAGCCTATCCAATGTTTATCTAAGCTTTAGTGTAGTCTATCCAAGGCCTAATTAAGACATAGTTAAAGCTAGATAAGGCATATCCAAGGCCTAGCCACAGCCTAGGTAAGGCCTACCCTCGGGTAGGCCTTAGCTAGGCTATGATTTAGATAGGCCTTAGCTAAGCTTAGGTATGCCTTAGCAAGGCCTTGTATATGCCTTAGCTCGGCCTTGAGTAGGCCGTAACTAGGCTTTGCTAGGTCTTAGGTAGGCCTTGACTAGGACTCATGTAGGCTTGGCTAGGTCTTACAGTGGTTAGATCGGCCTTGGATATGCCTTGGGTAGGTCTTAGCTAGGCCTGACGAGGCCTTGATAAGTCTTAGCTAGGCTTGTGTAGGACTTAACTAAGTGTTTGATAGCCTTATCTATGCTGGGCTAGCTTTAGATAGGCCTTGGTTAGACATTTGCTAGGCTTACCTAGGCCTTAGCTAGGTGCCACCTAGGCTGAGCTAGGTTGAGGCTAGGCCTTAGCTAGACTCGGCTAGGTCTTAACTAGGCCGTATCTAGGAATTTGCTTGGCAACCTATGACTTACCTAGGTTTTAACTAGGCCTTACCTAGACCATGCCTAGAACTTTTGTAGACTTGGCTAGGTCTTACCCAGGCTTTAGATAGGACCGCACTATACCTTAGCTACGCTTGGCCGTAGCTAGGCTTGGATATGTCTTAGCTAGGCCATGGGTAGGTCTTACCTAGGCTGTTGTCAGGCCTTAGCTGGGATTGGCTAGGCCTTGGGTAGACCTTAGATAGCCTTGTCAAATAAATAAATGAATATTGAATGAAGGAATAAACAAACAATTAGTTGATTAATAATTTTAAATTTTATTTTTGATGTTTTATTTTGTTTAATATAATTTTTATAATTTTATTCAGTAGTTAATCTATGTACAGCTGATGGCAAAAAAATCCCACAGCCTGCTTTTACACTGTCTACCAACAGTTTCTTAAGCCAGCAAATACACAGAATCCGTCTTTCATAGTTATCCGCTCTTCAAAAATGGCGGCATTGACAAATGTCGTCGCTTCAAATTTTAATATGATCAAAATAAACAAAATAAAGTAATAGTTTAATGATAATTCAACGCTGGAAGGTGTGTGTATAAGTGTATTACACATGCTTATAACCGGAAATAGAGTCCACTCTGCGTAAATTGATTGCTATCGGCCCCATAGTTCACCGGTAAATTCCCGATAAATTTCACTGGGAATTTGCGCCATTGATAAGATATGCCCGATCTCGGACTGAGAAAGTGTAGCGACTTCTCAGGCCGTGTTCAGACTACTCTTAGTGGAAAAACATATACCTTCAAAATGTCGACGTCATACAATTGGATAATATGTTGTGAATCTGTAAATGTATATTCTATATCAAAATAAATAATCTTGATCCTTGATCACGTGACTCCAGAAAACTGGTTCAGCGCGTACATGATTCGTACCGCCACACACTAGAGAGCGCCGTGTTCCAACTTCGTCACTAGCCAAGCAAAATGGCGGCGGTCGTGAGATACGTAACTGTATGATTACTGTATTCTGCGGCTGTAGTAGTAGAACCATCCTACATCTGTAATCAGTCCTTCTTCGCTTCTGCCCACTGTGTCTTTTCCTCAGCCAAAATCCTTAGCTTCCTCAGGTCCATTCTTGACATGAGTATACCGAGTCCTGCTTTCTTGAGGTCACCTCGTAGCACGCTTAGCAGATTCATGTAATGACGGCCTCTCCTGGCTTTGTATTTGCTGGCTCCGAGTAGGTTGAATTCCAAGACTCTCTGTGCTCGTCTCTCTTCCGGCATCCTTAGCACGTGACAAAACATGGGCCATCTTTGCTGGCCGACTTTTACTGACAGCGGCGACGTGTTACACATCTTGTATAGTGCATCGTTGGAAATTATTCTGTCTGGCAATCGGTGTCCAGTTATGGTGCGTAGGTGTTTGCGGTGGCAGGCGTCGAGTTTGTCTAGAGCTGCCTTTGGAGCTGCCCAGCTGTTACAGTTATACATCATCAAGGATACGCAGGTTGCATTGTATACACGTAGCCTTTTTATCAAGGGCTCCTTGATCTACGAATCTATAGCTTCCAGAAGGACTGGAAACCTATGCTCCCCTTCGTAGGTTAAAGCTCTCATTCATGTTATTATTCTTGTAGCCCTCCTTGACACCTTCTCGATTTCTGAATTCCATGTTTTGTTGACTGATGAACAGTATTAAAAATTGGGTTTGACTAATGATTTACACAGTCGGGCAAATGATTTTCCATCTAAATGCCTGAATATTTTGTAAACAATAGTGAGCTTACTGTTAGCTTTCTTTACGCACTCATATTATTGCTGCTTAAACGTTGGGAAATTATCAAATATCATACAAAATTCTTTCTCTGCCTCTGCTATTGCTAGTCTCTGATCATTTAATGTATATTGTAAAATTTGGATATGTTTCTAAAAATTGATATCTTTACACTTGTCGATGTGGAAAGTCAGTTGCCATTACTTGGACCACAATATCAGTACACCAATATCATGCTGTAACTGGCCTCTGTCAGCCTTGTCTGTTACCTTTCCATAAATCTTTGTATCGTCTGCGAAAGGTCGAGCATGCTTTTACCACCTACGTTATGTCATTAATAAAAATAATGAAGAGGATTGGCCCTAGGACGCTGCCTTGTGGAATAACATCTTCCCATGATGAGGGCTCGCCATTCATCATTGTCCTCTGCATTCTGTTGTTAAAAATGCTGATAGCCACGTCAAGATTTTCCCTTTGATACCATAGGCGACTACTTTCTTAATGAGATTATCATGTGGGACACTTTCAAAGGCTTTTGGTGTAATCCATATATATATACACACAATCAAATGAGCTGTGGTCATCAGACTTATTGTCCATTCTTACATAAGCAGAAACAGTTGGGTAGCAGAAGATCGTCCACTTCTGAGTTATGAAAGCAGGATGTTCATCACAAAATAGTTTCTTGTTGTCCATGTGCTTCACTATCTGGCCGGATATAATGGTTTTCATTATCTTGCAAGTGATACATGTAGATCATAACCATCAGGTTTACTGGTCTGTAATTAATATGTGACTCCGGTGCTCCTTTCTCGAACATTGGCACCACATTTTCTTGCAACCATCTGTCTGGTAACCTACCTGTCCCAATAGTGTTCTTGAAAATAATCAGCCGTGGGGTGATAATATCAGGTATTAGCCACCAAAGTAAATTACTAGCTAGGTAGCTTTGAAATTTGCATGTGCATCCCCACCCCATCCACACCCACCAATTTTCTTTTTGCAGAATTGACATTTTCACACTCTTCAGCACCTTGGTTATGCCAGTGGATATGGTTATTTACAAAACAATGTAAAATATGGTCACACAATAGGTCAATTTGGCGAGAACCAGCCTCTGTTGTGGTATTGGGAAGTGTCCATTGCAGGCCAAACGACTATTTATTAACATTTACCACTGATATGCCTGGCTTGGTGACAGACACAGTTATACCAATGGTAAATAACTAGTTTCCTGATTGCCTGCAAATGGGCATTCACAACTCAAATATATCGGGTGCAGTATATCTAAAGTGTAGGAAAGGAATGACCAATGGGTTACAGGTATTTTCACATACAAGATTTTCTCTGCTAGACACGTTAAAAACTACTGATCACTTTACATTTAAAGCAATGCAGTTGATTTATATCGCCTCCATATGATTGCAATATCTTCATAAATACAAGCAAAATTGTTCCCGTTTCTAAACATAAAGCATTAAATGGAAATGTATTTGCACTTGCATCATTCATTTCATATAAAAGCGTCACAGCATAAAGCAAGATTGGCAATCAGATATTGCTGAAATCTGCATGTATGCCAATTTACAGCACCACAATTTCTATTATCTATAGTTACCATAGCGTTGACCCCAAAATCAGTTAGGTTGCCATTAATTGGACCCCACCGGCAACCTGGTAGCTTATGCCCAAAAAGCGTTCAGTACTTTCCACCTACCAAATAATAATAGCTATAGATATGATTCAACATGCCACCAATGTAATAGCCATCCCCATTGATTCTTGCACTTGAGAAAATGTTCAAAGGCCATAGCTCTTCTGTTTTCCATTCAATCAACATCAATTTCACAATTTAGATACTGGATGCTGGGACGAACATTTCAGCATGTTTGATGCACATTGACGATGAATGAACACATATAAAAGGATTTATCAGAGCTATATTATCCAGAAACAGTAAGCAGAGCATGACCTTGTTTTTAAACACATGAATGAATAAGGAAAGAAATAAGAGGCACAACATTCCCAATGGCATATGGTACGCACCTGGAACATAAGCCTATCACTGGTCTCTTTTCATCCAAGTCTGTCTGAAATCGACCAAGCGATTTCACAATGAGGAATGACCTTTTTTAAATGGCCTCCTAGACATTTTAGAAATCCAAAACACCCACCAAAAAGTAACCAATCACAAGGTTTTAACCAGGAATTTGGTCATGGTGGGGGTGTCAACTTAATTTAATGTATATACTTGTTTGTAAATCTAGGAAATGCATGGGTTTATGCCACCTCAATAGGTGGGTAAATGCCCACCCCTTTACTCCCAGGATAAATCCCTGAATGAAGATATGCATAGCAATTCTGAACGCCATCAGCACAGGATGCGTACTGTAGGATTGTACAAGACAGCTTTTTAAATTAACCAAGCGGCTACTGAGTAGCTAGTTTATGAAACAATTTGCTGACAAAAATCTTTGGAATCCAAGAAGGCGACCAAAGCAATTGACAAATCAGATCTTTGCATAGCATGTTCATTTAGTCAAGCCCTTGATCATAGGATCCATCCAGTCAAGTGTTGTTGAAATTGACCAATAGATTAATGAGGAGCAGTCTTTTTTTTACCAATTTCACATACGTTTTTGGAAAATGCAAGATGGCCACCAGGAAAAATGCCCAAACAAGTTTGCCATTAGATGTCTTGACGCCTACCATGCTAAAGTTAAAACCTTTCGTTCAAGCCAAGTTTGGTTAAATGAAGAATGATTTCTGAAAAAATTAGAAAAATCTATGACAACCAATCATAACTCTGTATACAATTTAAAAGCCTTATACCATAAGCCCTAAATGAAATGTCTTGTAGATTTAGAAAATAATTTCACTGGAAATTCTTGCTGCTTTAAGTAGCAACATTTTCCAGGGAAATTAAAATATTCAGCTGATTTAAACCGCTAAGCATCTCTGATATCTTACCAAACTACTCTGTGGTACAGAGTGGCCACAGCAGCATTCTGCAGTAGTCTTACATGTCTTACAAAATTTCTATTTGCAGATCAAGAAGATATATCTTGAAACCATAGCACTGGAATGGCTGGCTCCATAATCAAGTCAGTAATATGCTAGTAATCTAGGTCAGTAGGTTAAACTACTAGGCTAGTAGGCTATGCCATTGGGTTAGATTACTAAAATAGGCTAGTCGGTTACATTAGTACACTATACCAGTGTGCTATTTTCATAGGCATGACAAGCAGGCTAAGCTAGTAGGTGAGACTCAAAGGTTAACCATGTGGGCGGGAGGTGTAGGCGTGGCTAGGCAACTTGTTTAGCACTGTAGGCCAGTAGGTTAGACTATGTCAATAGGCAAGGAGACTAGGCTAGTTAATTAGACAAGTTTAGCCCCAGAGTAGTAGGCGAGACCAGTATGTTAATAATCTCGCTTAAACCACTACGTTCGTAGGCTAGGCTCGTAGAACAGGCTTTGCTGTCGGTTCAGTAAGCTAGTCGGTTAAACCAGTAAGCTAGTAGCTTAGGCTAGTAGGCTCACATAGAAGGCTAGAGTTGCATGATACAACGACACCATATTGAACACTGGTATCACAAACTGACGGTTTAAAATCCGCTCATAAAATATAAATATCGTAAAACCAAATAAGAACATATTTTCGGCTTTTCATACAATCATTGTTAAAAAGGAAGGATACAATCGTGAAAAGCTTAATGAGTAACAAGTAATGCCTAAGACATGTTTTTTCTGGAAATGTCTATATCGCAACGATAGTCATATGGCACAATAAACATATACAGGCGACAAGAACTTGTACTGGAAAATAGTATCCTATTTTCGTGTTATTTACAATCTATTGTAGGCGCTATAGAGAATGAATCTCAACTTTTATGTGAGATGCCTGATAGAAGTCACCCATAAAATCGATATTCCTAATAGAAGTCATCCATACAACCAGCATACAGTTAAAGCTGATACAAAAAGTGGTATCAAAACCGATATGGCATGGATGCAAGCCAAACCGGGCAGCCCTATAATAGGCTAGGCCAGTATGCATGTTGGTTATGCTGTACCAGTAGTTCAGGCTAGGCTAAACCCATATACATATACGCTATGCCAGCAGGCTAGTCGCATCAATAGTCTAGTAGGCTTAGCCAGTGGGCCTGGAGACCACACCACTAGGTTAGTAGGCTAGGCTAGTAGGTTATGCTATAGTGTGTGTGGGGTGGGGGCGGGGGCGGGCAAGGTTGCCAAATTTTGAAGGAGTCGTCGACACAGTGAGCCACAAAAGGTTTAAGAATGCTTTTTAGTTGATTTCGGGCTGCTGGTTACGAATTTCTTATATTTACGTTCGTAAATGTGGTGGAAAGTAACATTGGCATTAAAATGGCATCCCTTAAGTTTAAGTTTTAATATGCAAATTTGGAAATTTAACATTTTATGTCAAGACAGGTTAAACATATGCTGGCTGTGATGTTTGGATTGCCAATTTATTTTTCATTTACTTGCAAAACCTCATACATAGATTACCGATCGGAAAATAACCTTTAAAGGGCCATTGACACATTCTGACCAATTAAAGGGATATTCCCTCATTCAGAACTCACAACTGTGCACACTACACACATTTTTTGGTGTTTTCAATTTGAAAGCAGATCAACCAAGATCAATTTATGTTTGATAGATATTGATCAGTGCTAGTCCAATACGTTCAAATAACAATTATTAAAGGGTTAATTTACCCATAATAATGTTATGTACTCAACCATATTAGTGCCAAGATAATCGTCCGGTTTTTAATTATAGCAATTAGTATCACACGTTCGTCGCTGTTCATACTTGAAACCTTTATTAATAACTGTGTTTTAAAGGTCAGTAAGTCACTGTGCATAGACTTACATATATGGGCCACGAGTTTGACCCGTTGGATCTACATGTGCACCATATTGATGATGAACCATCGCTAGCCAATTAATCTCAGTTCCTTCAATCATCAGGAAAATCATTGGTATTCAAGGCTACGCTACACCTTGTCGGCTTCCCTCCACAAGAACATAGTATGGCACAGCTACCAATATTGTCTCTGCAACTACAACCGCTTATACACTTTCCTGGGCAACCGTAATATCCTGATGCTGCAAGTTCTGTAGGTAACGAGGGCTCAGTCATGAGAACATGCACTACAACATCATTTTCACGTTTCCAGCCAAATTCATATATGTTTGGCAAAGGTGGCTTTGCTTGGTCGGGTCTGACCCAAACGGCTGTCTGCAATAACACTCTCAAGATATGCTGTCTGTATGCATGATCTGTAGGTGGCAAGCAGCATAGGTCCACAGTGCGGCCATAGTGGTTTGCTCGAATCTGGTTTGCTCGAAAAATCACCTGGTTGTTTCCCATACAGTGTGAGGAGCATTTCCTTGGCTACTTCCATGGCTTGTGCTATAACCTCTTCTGATATTTCGTTCTTAATGTCCAGACACATTGAGGCCGCTTTTTCTTTCAGAAATCCCCTACATTTAGACAAAAATGTGTTTTTCCCCTTTGCCATAAATGAAGCTTGTTGTGTCACGCCCACTCATGGGTACTGCTCAATTCAGGACGATCCTAGTTGACAAAGAAATGGACTTAAATTGGTTGGCAAAACCGCCGGCGAGATACAACGTTACTTGATTTGGTATCCACGACGCACCATGCTCTTCCCAGATCTCAAATAACACTCTAAGAAGTTCTTGTTTACACTGTTTGTTTGAGAGTATAGCTGACCAGTCGTTGATTGGCAAATTCGTGTTTAACGTAAACAATGCAAACTGTTGGTTGGATCTCCTACTATGACAACCGCTGGAGTCTTTCAAGCTTATGCATGTATCTCCAATTCCATCATATCTATCTGCAACGATGTGTACATGTCTGCAACCTTCTTGACGGAAATTAAGGATGCGCTGAAGAAGACGCTTAGCAAACATTTTGGCCTGCTCATTGGATTGAGGTGCAACACATCTGATGAAACCCATCAGGTCAACAACAAACATAGGTGAAGCCGAAAGCTCACCAGCATCGCACTCGTCTGCATTAGGTAAATCTCTAGGCCAATCATCAACTTGAAGCTCTTGCTAAAAACACTTCAGAAGAGATGACTTTGATCCTGATCGCAACAGAAAATCTCCTGACTCAGAGACTTCTGCTAATGCAGGCGGGTATGGAAGGAGTTCGTGTTTGACTAGGTGCATTATCTGCTCTTCTGATTCTTCCCGTATGGACAGCATAGCCATCCTCAGCATTGATAATTCAGTAAGTTTATCCTTGGCACTGCTAACGTTTGACGGGTTTTTCTGTTGCTGTTTTTACATTGTTGCAAATGTTTGAATTTTTACAATACCCACCTTCTTTGCTCCGCTTGCGAGATACGTCTCAATAGTGTTCATGCCTATTGTTTGTGCGTTTAAAGGTTGCTCTCTGACATCATTGGAAGCAACTCCTCCAGATATTATAATCGTCAGATCGTTATCCTTGTACCTGCCTCGGGGCGAAATACATTGCCTGATATTCCAGCCGTACCTTGTCTCACCATGGCATTTGCATTTGGACCACATTTAAGGGCCATATCTATCCAAATACCTGTGGATAGCCCATCTCCTTGATTAACCGTAAATTGTCCATCCTTGAAAGCAGCAGAAATTGCCACTGGTAGATCACACATATCATTCAAGTAATAAGGAAAAATTAGTTACCTCTCCGGGATGTAGAAATTGTTTGAGTGTAGCTTTCGTGACCATCTCGGTCACGTCCTCAGCACTAACTGACGGTCGCTGGCAACGTCACCCTGGTCAGTTCTTGTGGACTCATAACCATATCTGGTCTCATTAAAATCTTCTTTAGCCCTTTGCCTCTATCACCTCTTTGCGGGATAGCTCCAAATTTGCCACCTCTTGTATCACTTCCTGACTGAAATGCTGCCATACCGGTTGCATGTAGTGAAGCTCCAGTTGGTGAGGATATCTTAGTAAAATCGAGAGTATCAATTGCGAAAAGATTCAACCCATCTTGTGTAATGTTAGAAGAGATGGATATTCCCCCTCTTCATCTAGTGCTCCTTGAATTTGTGTACCAAAGGTTGTTAGTATTCTTTGCATTACCTCGTAACCACAACTGTTCCCAAATCTATTGCGCTTTTTAATGATATCATTGCTCCTAGTTTTGTGATGAATGCAATAACAATGTGCTTAGGCATAGCCTTTCCTGTGACTGCATGTAGCATATTTTGTGCTAGGAAGACTATGGACCTGTGAATACACATGTCAGCAACATTTACTCTTCCTTCTTGCACTTCTTCTAGGGATTCAGATGATGAGATAATTGCAAACAAATTGTACATAAAGTCTGGTATTTGTTGAGAAGCTGTTTCCATGTCTAATGCCATTGATGACTCATTGTTGCTTGCCTCAGATTCTTAAGATGGTACAGATGAATCATTGATTCTTTTTATGTCACGCTTTACTTGCTTAGCTCCATGGTTTAGTTGATAGTACTAATTAGGTGTATGTTTTGCCGAATGAAGGTTGACTGGGTCTTCGGAATCACAACTTTCTGGATCTGGAATCGGAACATAGTTTTCTTCAATGCCTTCAATGGCTAGTATTAAAGCGTCTCCACTTACAGCGGAGTTTAGAAACACATATTCAGCATGTCCACTCTGAGATTGGTAGAATATTATATCTTCGAAATAGTTTGTCATACGTCTTTTGAGATACTGTGTGCGATAACTTCTCGCTTTTTATGGGTCAACTCCTAGTTTTTCCAGGTATTTTCTGTAGGTATCTGTCAGAACAGAAGAAAGCCACACCTTTCCCTGCATTAGAGATTCTTCTACGTCTGGTTAAAAATCAGTAAATGTATCGACATATACATCAGAGTACTGATCGCCACGTGGCTTTTTCTTCAGGAATGTTGCCAGGCAGTTTGCATGGTTATGTACTTCCTTTACAACCATATCTATGGGCCTGCTTCCATCTCCCACTCTGAGAATAATGTCTGGATATTCACTGGCTAGCTGCTTGACATGATTATAAATATTCATTTGCCGTTGCAACCATACTGACTTTGATCAGATGTAGGCCCGTCTTAGATCATTCTGGTTTGGTACAAATGATACGTTTGGTTGAGTATTTAAATGGCGATCTTGCATGGCGACCACTTGTTCCAGGCTGATACGAGTCGTTTTCCTCTCTCGTATCTGATAATGCAGTTGCAATGTTACGCTTGGCTGTCCAACCTGATCGGCATCGGTCGTGCCATTTGCGATTAAGCGTCAGGAAGTCTTCTGAAAATGCCTCTTTAGGGACTTGGAAGCAACATCGTCTCTGTTTTCAATAGCAAAATGAATCGTTGCCACACTCTCCTTTTGTATATAGAATGTGTTGTCATCTCTCTCTTCTTGGCAGATGATGCAGAGGTTAAAATCAGTATTGAGACAAAGCTTTGTTGGACTAGGCAATGCAAATGTTGATTTCCTTTTTTCGCCACTCAATTTGGTCAATCTGTGATAAACATTACAATGGCGATTCCAATAGAGTTTTTGTATACCTTGTTTGGATTGTGGTTTTCTTTTCAGGGATGCTTGGAAAATAAAGGAAAACACAAGATTATCATATTACAGGATTTGCTGCATTGTACATTCGCCTTGGAACAGTGTCCCTTTAACTGTATTCAGTTGTGTAATACCGTTATGTTTAGCGTGTAACCGAGTGTAAGGACTTTCACTAAATATATACAGGGAGAGGCATACAACTTTAAATGTAGCGGAAACACACGTACGCGGACACACACTCTTTTATTTATTCTAATATATAACAAGGGTTTAGGTAATATCAATGCAACTAAACATCTTAGATTGACATAATTTCACCGTGCACAGCATGGCTGAGCGAGCAGTAACGCAAACCAAGTCAATATTACGTTTTCTAATTACTCGGATTGGTGATTTCATAAATTATCCGGGCACGTGTATTATTGTAAAATTACTGTAAATATTCCAAACAATGTAAACATCCATACTCAGCCATTTGAATGTCAAAATTTGGTAAGCAAAAAAAAAATCTCATAAGAAATGTCCATTTGCAGGCTAAGATTTTTTTGGGAAAATTTACCACTGGAATGACTGTCTCTGTTAATGAGCCAGCCATGCTAGTGACAAATTTTCAAAAAATAGTTTCTCTTTGTCTTAAAATGGGAATTTCTCAAGACCAATGCAAAGCCCGGTTTCTACAGTTTATACCAGCTTAGGCTTGAAAAGCTTAGCCTCAATTTACCCTTCCAAAGTATAAAGAATCACACAAAATTGATAAAGGAACTATTTTCTAAGAAATCATGCAATGCCTTTTTAATGCCAAATTTCCTTACTTTCCACCATATTTATTAACGTACCCATAACAGATTCAGAATCAGCACCCTCGAATTAACCAAGATCACTGATAGCTAGTCCCCCCCAACTACTAGTAGCTTAGGATATTTGGTTAGATTAGTGGTTTGATGTGTGAGCTAGACCAGTATGCCAAGCCAGCCGTGTAGTTCAGGAGCTAAAGCTAGGTCAGAATCGTAACGTAGCACACCCAGTATTCGGAAGGTCTGACACTTGCTGTGGCTTGGGGGACATGTCCCACACATTTTAAGCCCAGTTGTACAAACAAATTGTGGTAGCACTAATTAGTTATCCTGATTTCTTTGCATAGGGGGTCTAGGCTTTGGCTGTATCCACAGTGCACAACGATATAAGCATGATCGTGTCATAACTCAGAGTAATATCGTATTAGATTCACCATATATGATATTTAGACTGATATCGACCTAACATATATCCAACATACATTTTGCATGCATATACCAAAGGCGAGGGTGAAATGTGAAGGTTATACAGTGGCGATATAAAGAAGAGTTTAGTGACACTGTGATCAGACTGGGGGGATTCCACATTGCGCTAAACTACTTAGCTGTTATTGGAAAGATGTTTGATGACTCTGGCTTAGAAGATCTCCTCATAGAGGCCAACACATATGCTAGCAGCACGGCTGCTGCTCTACTTAAAGGGAAGTCATATAATCGAGGGGTGAGGGCTCACAAATTCGTTATGGAAGCGCTGCTGCGATTACAATGGCAGTCTTTTTCCAAATGGGTTCAACAAAATGGACAACATGAAGACCACATTACTCCAACAGAATTGGAGAGTCTGGATGAGAAAATTAAGATGTGCCGAAGCAGCATTAACGACTTAGACGCACTGCAAGACAATTTCAAAGAGGTGTATATGTACGTGAATAAATTGCAACAGCTGTTCAAATCCTTTAAAGTTGAGTCAAGCTCGAAATCACACCTGTTCGCATTTTGGAACTCATATATTCATATGGTAGAGCTGCTGCTTGTATTCATAAGAGCTGAGAGAACTGGAGATTGGCAGGCACACCTATCTTCTACTGCTGCTATGGCGCTATATTTCTACAGCATGGACAGAACCAATTATGCAAGATGGCTGCCAATATATCTTGCGGACATGAAGATGCTTCCAAGTACATCCCCATGTACATGAACAATGGAAATCATTCCGCAAGTCGCTCAGACCATCCATTCAATCAAGTGTGGACAGATATGGCTTTAGAGCAATCGATTAATTTGGATTCCAAAAAGCGAGGTGGTATTTTTGGAATAACACAAAAGCCAGGAGCTCTGGAGAGGTGGTTTTTAACTAGCCACGAGAGGGCAGCCATAACAACGGTCACAAAGCAAATGTGTGGGTTACAAGATAGTCATATGTTTGGAGTACATAAGGAAATGGGGACTAATCGAATGAACAGGGATGAAACCGATGTGCAGAAGATACTTTCGATGTTCTCATCAGATATAATGACCAATCCCTTTACTATTGCGGAAAACGACGACAGCGAGTGTCTTCCGATTGTAAACATTGCAACTGGCGTGGTATTGCCTAGTGAAATCGCCAAGAGACTTGTTTCCGCCTGTGACATTGGTAAGGAGATTATGGAAAATTTTGTTCAGGAGCGGCTGGACACTAACACGAGAAGCTTTTGGGACACGTTGCCACACTTAAAACTTAAAACATTTGCCAGCCTAGCACAGAAGAAAAAACTCAAAACAAATGATGAAAAAATTCACAATGTGAGATCTGACCGCGAACTATTTGGTCGATTAATTATTGCCGCAAGGTCCAGAGATGTTGATTTAAAACTAGTGATGACGTATGAACTGTCTGCTGTTCCACTATCATTGTCACACACGGATGGGACTCTAAGAAAGAATGTGAAAAGTGTTTTGTTAAGTGAACTAGAAAAGGAAGTAAATGTTGATGGACGGCTTCCACCTGTTGACAAGACAGGCGCAACAGCTTATGTAGTAGATGGCATGGCAATTGTGCAAATGGTTAAAACTGGAGGTACGTCTACATTTGGAGAATTGGCTGATAAATACTGGCACATCTTTACAGTTCCACTGAATCAAGAAGACTGCAGCAGAGTAGATATAGTTTTTGACAGATATGATAGACTGGAATCTCTCAAAGCGGAAGAGCGGCTAAAACGTGGGTCATCAACAGCATTGGAAGTAAAGATTGCTGGAGAAAATACTCCCGTTCCAAAGCAATGGGCCAAGTACATCAGCAATCCAAGCAACAAAAGTAACCTGGTTGCATTTCTAAGCAAGCGGTGGCGTGATACTGGTCCAAATATGCTATCTGCCGACAATTGCGTCATTCTTGCTTGTGGCTTTAACGATGGAATGGATGTTGTTGTCATTTCAGCGAACAATTCTTCGTATTTGGAAGAACTTCGATCAGATCACGAGGATGCAGATACGCGTATGATGTTGCACGCGCTACACGCTTCAAAAGACCACATGCGTGTTGTTATACAGTCTCCTGATACAGACGTGGCAGTACTTAGTATATATACGTATCGTTCGCTTCACTGTTCTGAACTATGGTTCCGTACGGGCACAAAGGACAAATTGCGATACATACCAATACATACAGTTGCTCAAGTACTGGGCCCAGCTATCTGTCTGTCTTTGCCTGGGTTTCATTCTCTTACAGGTTGTGATAGCACTAGTGCATTATTTGGAGTCGCTAAGAGAAAAGCATTCAATCTCTTAAAGTCATCTGAATGTCATCAGCTTAGCTTAGCCCAACTCGGCGAACATGTTGACTTATCACCGAATACTGCAATTCTATGTGAGAAATTTGTCTGTGAGTTGTTTACCACCAGGGATGTGGGAAAGACAGCTGATGAAACCCGTTATTGGCTCTTTTGTCAAAAGAGACAAAGAAATGAAAATCTTCCACCTACATCGAATAGTCTAAAGCATCACACCGAAAGGGCCAATTTTCAAGCTCTTGTTTGGAGACGTTCATTGCAAGCTGTTCAGACTCTTCCATCTCCAAATGGACATGGCTGGAGCATAGTGGATGGTCTACTCAAGTCTGTTCTAATGTCAAAGGATCCTGCTCCATTTGGATTAATTGAACTCACATCATGTAGAGGTCAAAAGTATGCCTGCAAAAGAACAGATCTCTGTCAATGCAAGGCTAACAATCTACTCTGCACTGAAGCATGCCTTTGTATGGGAGGTGAAATGTGTGACAATGTTCAGCATACAATTGTCGAAGATATGTTCTGCCAGCTTGTGTAGACATGCACTGCATGTCAGTTAAAAGTTTAATTATGAAAAATGTAGAAAACATGGGCATTGTTGTAGCTAAAGTATTGCTAGTCACAAGAAGACCTAAGTGCCCCAATATGTACAAAGCAACATACGGGTGTCTTAAACGAGGTTGATTATGTATAAATCTGCGATATACGATCACTCCTTTCCATTTTGGTTAAGTTTGTATTGATATAACATGCGCTTAAGTTTGTGAAAAATTTACCATTGTGAAAATTGTTTGAGAGCTACATTCAACACTTGTTGTAAATGGGCTTCTCACGGGTTAGTGATACCACAATTTTCTTGTACAACACGGCTCAGAATATACCCAAGACATCGGTCTAGCATAATATAGAGACAAACCTTCTGAATACTCTGTTTGCTACGAAACCATTCTTCTAGACCCCTTTTGAAAATTGGCTCCCGGACTATAAGTTAGTAGGTTGGACCCATAGGTTAGCCAGTTATCCTAGGCGTGTATGAGGATAGCAGCCGCAATCTAAAAAGCTGCAGTAGACCAATAACAGCCACTATGTTATACAGCTTATTCCTATAGGTCGCTTACATCACGATTATTACCATATGTGTGTGTCTCCATATGTTGTTAACCCTTTAACACCCAAGTCCGCAATGGACCTTTACATTTTTAGCTATGCCCCGCCCATCTCTAGCTAAGCTCCACCCACACCCCGCTCGGGTTCGGATCGATCGATCCCTAAACTCCCTGACTATCTATTTCAAGAAAACTATACAGCTAAGCTGTTGAATATTTTGAAACTAATTTGACTGGGTGCTGTTTCAAAATATTCAACAGCATGTTTCTTAAATAGCAAAAAATTACAAAGACATGCACTACATACAACGTGTCGGAGTATTTGAGATTTGGTGACGGTCTATATGGAACCCTTTGTGACGTAATGATTATGACGTCAGCATACACGCGCTGAGCTGATTATGACGTCATACGAGGTCTGATGATGGACGGATACTCTGGAAAGGTGAATTGTCTTGGAAAACGTTCATTACAAGACGAAGGAGAAAACTATGTTTCGTCATTGGAAATGACTGGTTCACTGGATTACTGACTAAGCCACTAATTCTAGTGGTACAATTTCAAAAATAATCTCTTTGATAGACAAATTGACTTGTTCTATGAGAACATTGGAATTTCCCTGAACAAATTTGAGTGTTAAAGGATAGCTAATCTCATCTCTTGATAGCTATTCAGGTGATCTAATATGCCACTCATAAACTATGCAGGTAATGGTAAGCTTTTTATCATGCCCCTAAAGAAAGATATGCAGGCTTTAGTAGTTAAATGTTGCTACATTTCTGCAGCCTATGATGGCTGCCATAATTTACTTTTCAACCAATCAGAAAAATTCTAATGTGTCTGGCCCGGTATATACTCTCAGACATAGAGGTGTCATCTATAGTTTGACAATGTAGTATAAAAACCACCATACAGGTAAGTTGTTGAATATTTTGAAACTAATTTAACTGGAACTTGTTGCTGCCTTAGGCAGCAACAATTTCCAGTCAAATTAGTTCCAGAATATGCAACAAGATGAGTATTATATAACACATACTGCGACGCGTTGGCACTTACACGACATCACGCACTATCGCTTGAGGAGACAACATGGCGGCGATCATTGTTCAACAATTACGCGATATTACAAAGCAGATAATTGTGATACAGATAAGGGAATGTGACAGGATACGACTGACATGGAATCTATAAACCATACTCTATCGGTACAATACAACATTTGAGACGAGATTAGCATCGCTTTAAAATGTTAATACTCTTGTAGTTCGATACTGGTTTCTAACTTATCGTTCCTGTTTTTGTCAGGTGACTGAGAGACGATAGCGTTGCCTAAAGAACGGACTCGTTTTTCTATGCCAAGTCACGGATTTACTAAGACGCGTTTTATAAAAATAAACATTCGTTAATCTCATCTGTATAAAATTTAATTTCTGTGAACCGTATGTTTGCAATACATTTTTTAACGTGTGCTACTTCTGTCTACTATCACGATCGTTATTCATTATCTCTCCTTCACGAAGTGAGAAAGAGATTTTGAAAGAGTGGGGTTGGTGGATTGGGAGAAATGTTTGCGTTTGCTGCGACGTTGGCGTCCTCTATGGCTACGCTTTTTTAAAATGGCATTTGCAACTTTTGTGAATGTTTTTCAAGAGAGATAACTCAGAAAATTAAGGATGACTTTTTTCGAAATGGAATCATACGCATTGCTTCTTTATGCAATATATCCCGCGGCAAAGAAAGTGAGAGCATATGTTCAAAATTCTTCTAGATCTGGCACCAACAAATCTTAGTCAGTGGTTTTCAAAATATTCAAGATGTCCAGAGTTGTTGCCCATTGAAATTATTGTCTGGTCGCTTGCAACAGTCAGACAGTTAAGCACACCTTTGGAATTGCCGTTTCTAGCTATGCTCTGCCCATTTCTAGCTATGCCCCGCCCATTTCTATCTAAGCTCCGCCAAAATTGTGCTCGTGTTGGAATGAATTTAAACTCTTTAAACCTAAATTCCCTCAATCTAACTTTGAAGGTAACGATACAGTTAAGATGTTGACTATTTTGAAACTAATTTGACACGGGAAAGTTGCAACCTATCGAACTACCAGCTCACAGTCATATTATTTTCAAAATATTCAAGAGAATTTTTACTAAATTCTAAATTCTTCAAAGACATACAATTCGTACACTCGGCAGACTTTTCGATTTTCATGACGAAGTTATAATACATCATTATGATTATGAAGTCAGCTCTCTAATGACGTAATTGATTATGACGACAGATACCTTAGGATCGGATCCGTCTGTTGTTTGATCTTGTGCTGCGGATAGCGAAAGCAGGTGCTTGCTGTAGTGTGACGGAAGTGAGTATTGTATTCGCTATTCAAAACCCGTTACTGAAAGACATTGCTAACAGCAACACCTTACAACTACAGTTGAACTCACAAGAAAAATACACGGTGATGATTACAATAATGCAGAATAATAGGACTAAGGTGTAACAAAATATAAAAAGTAATTTTACATACAAATAGTATAATTGAATATATAGATAACAACAGGTATACGTAGTTATACAGAGCGACATAATGTAAGTTAGAGCAGAGAGATAATATCCGGTCGTGATCAAAACCTGGCAACATGTTCTTTGTAAATTGTCCTGCTTGATCCTCATTCCATGCTGAGTCACGACCAACTCTAAGCTTTATAATCGGCCACTCTGTTAAATAGATAAACAAATAAACAAATAAATAAATAAATAAATAAATAAATAAATAAATAAATGAATGAATGAATGAATAAATAAATAAATAAATAAATAAATAAATAAATAAATAAATAAATAAATAAATAAATAAATAAATAAATAAATAAATAAATAAATAAATAAACGAACGACGGCCCAATCAACGGACAGCCTGATCAACCTCTGGCTCGATGGACTGATGGCCTGACCGACTGACCGATCAACTGGAAGGATGGACAGGCGGGTGGGTGTGTGGGACAGGTGGGTGGGCAGGCGGGCGGACAGGTGAACACGGGTGGGAAGGCGGATGGGCGGGCGGGTGAACGGGTGGGCAGGTGGTTGACTGGCGGGTGGGTGGTTGGACGGGACGGCGGGTAGGCGGGGTGTAGCGCATGGTGGATGGACAGACGGATGGACAGACAGATAGACGAACGGAAGGACGGATGAATGAACGAATGGCACATAGCACATAGCTCCAGAATACAAGAAGGTACGCTGAGTGCCAGAAACCTTTAAATACCGCCCAGATTTAGAAAAGCTAAATATTTCTTTATGCTATGTGGTTGATATTTGCCATATTGTATACACTGGATAAATAGTTTAAGATCATTTGGATTTTCCTTTAAATCGGAAAATCATATATATCACAATCTGCCCAGACTAAACTCACTATAGCAGCACTGTATGTCTGCTCATATTGTCATCGTGCCAATATCTAGCAGGCGTGCAGAGGACTCTATATCAACGATTTGTTAAGCGCTTTGGGATCAGATCTAAAAGGAAGTAGGCCTAAGCCAAGGACAACTAAAGACAGAAAAGAACTCTTAGGAGCTTAGGATGATCGCACCGAACAAGACACAGTAGGCCTACAGAAGGTTAAAGAAAACTGATTGCAACTTTCCACTCCTTCCAGCTGCAAAAACACGTCGCTCATCATCATAACGGGTAAATCCGGTTTATCGGTCAATCATATGACGTCATAATCATCTACGTCACATGTAGGCCACCGTCATAATCCATTACGGCATGAATAACGAGATTTGGTCCTTCATAAACGCTTAATAGTGCGCCAAGTTGTACGAATTGCATGTATTTAATATCTAATAAACATTTTGTTGAAAGCTGGTATAGGCAACCGCACTCAGTCAAATTTGTTTCAAAATATTCAACAGATTGCCTGAATATTTTTCTGAAAATTGAGATTCAAAGAGTCCAGGGGGAGATGTATCCCAACACGGGCAAGGCGTGGGTGGAGCTTAGCTACAGATGGGCGGGGCAAAGCTAAAACTGGATTCATCTATTATTCTCAGGTGCAGCTCATTAGCATTAAGTTAAGATTAAGCATTTCGAGTCGAATTAGTCTCAAAATATTGACATGTGTCTTATAACCGTTTCTCCCAAACACTTAAAGATACAATACAATAAATACATCAAGGTGGCGGAATGTAAAAATAATAAATAATATTTGTAGTCCTTCATCACTCAAGCCAACCAATAACGGCTTCTGCAATGGTCTTGAAAACGTCCATTCGCAGACCAAGACAAGACCATTCCCGGGAATTCACTCCTGGAATGACTGGTTCGATAACAGAGTCAGTCATTACAGTTATAAATACTCAAATGATGATCCTCTCCCGGGCCACAAATGGGCTTTGAGAAAATGGACCTTTCCGGTTTTAGCTATACCCCGCCCATCTCTAGCTAAGTTCCACGCACACCTCGCTCATGTTGGGATCGATCGATCTTTGAACACACTGACTATCAATTTCCAATAAACTACACAGGTAAGCTGTTGAATATTTTGAAACTAATTTGACTGGGTGCTGTTGCTAGCTAAGTCAAATTAGTTTCAAAATATTCAACAGCATGTTTATTAAATTGCAAAGAATTACAAAGAAATACAATCCATACAACGTTTCGGAGTATTTGAGATTTGATGACGGTCTATATGGAACCCTTTGTGACGTAATGATTGTGACGTCATCATACACGCGCTGGGCTGATTATGCCGTCCTACGAGGTCAGATGATGGATGGATACTCTGAAAAGGTGAATTGATATTCGCCGAACAAGACAAAACCATTCCGGAAATTCACCACTGGAATGACTGGTTCGATAACGGAGCCAGTCACTCCGGTGGCAAACCCTCAAGTAATGATTCTCTCCCGGTCCACAAACGGGCTATGAGAAAATTCATATTATCTTAAGCAAATTTGAGTGTTAACCATTTCACGACGAAGCCTGCCAAAAACGGCCTCTGTAGTGATCTTGCGGAATATCCATTTGCAGGCCAAGAGAAGACTAGTTTTGAAACATTGCCACTGGAATACCTTATAGCAGCTGTTCAGATTATATCCAATACAGAAACTATGAATGACATTTTATAGCAGCTGTTCAGATTATATCCAATACAGAAACCATGAATGACATTTTAAACATATTCCGCTACCTCGTTCCCTGGGTGACTAGAGATTAAGAAACAAAACGGAATCCAATCTGTCACTCAAACATCAGTACTGGCGTTATGATCAAAATACGTCGCTTGTTAGCCGATGTCAAAATCACATGGCGTATGTCCGACACAGAAAATGTTCGACGATGGGCGTCTGACTTGTGTGCCTTTGCCGAATTTACAATTTAATACAATTTAGTGTTGAATTATTTTAAAACTAATTTGAAATGGAGATATCAAAACATTGAACAGCTGACCTATATAGTTTACATGATATCGAGAGTCCGGGAACGTGGTGTTCGCGCAAACGATTCGAACACATGCTCAGAGAGGGTGGAGCTTGGCTAGAAATGTGCGCGGTATGTCTAAAGCTAGAAATGGATACCTTTATTGGAGGTTTCGGAAACACTATTGAAAATGATCAACATTGTTCAACATTTTGAAACTTTCATTTCGTTTCAAGATATTGAATATTATATGACGCTCATTTATGTATCTCGTGCTCATCATATTTTGTCAACATACATTTTCTGCTCTATGATTGACCCTGTAAACAATCCCAGAACCTCGATTTCAAGAAAAACATACCGGTACGTTGATGAGTAGCTTGGCTTCGAGAGGAACCGTTTGTTGCCATGGGACAGTGGTTTTTTTCGTTCAAAGCGTTAAATGCTAGTCTTACTTATTGTTGCATACCTTCCTCATTTAGCGGTAGGTTTACATCTAGCCACTCTCTCCTCTTTCTTCCTCTCTTTCCCCCCGCTCCTCCGTTTCCTCACGCCTATCCTCCCGTTCGTCACCGCGGCATTCCCTCTCTTCCTCTGTTTCCTCTGCATCACGTTTTACGAGCTCTTTCGCAGATTTGTGCAGGAATGCGTTTGCTTCCCGTTTTATGATATTAACATCGCGAGCCTCAGCGAGGTCAATGACGGACACTGCCGCCACGAGCAAACACACGAACAGTACCGTAGTTAGCTTCTGCATGTTGAACCTGAATTTAAAATATTGACATAATTGAGATGAGTAATGATGCGTAATAAAGACGTGTATAATGGACACAATATGACTCATCAAAACGTGGTCCCTAAAGACAGGTGGTCGCTTAAACCCTCTTGTGTCAACTTAACCTTTAATGGTCAAGCCGACCAGAAACAACTCTGCAGTGGTCGTGAGGCATGTGTATTTGCAGGCCAAGTAAAGAGTATTTTTGAATATTTACCACTGAAATGACTGGCACGGTAAACTCCTCTCTTGGCCTGCAAATGGCTACTGGCTAAGCCAAGAACTGAATTTATGGTCAAGCCGGCCAAAGATTTCAGGGGTAAATTAAAAAAAATTGTCTTCTAAAATTAAAATTTCATGAAACATGTTAACCTATTAAAAGGGTTATTTGAACACTTCCTAGAAAACACCGAATGTAAAACAATAGCGCTGTATAGGAGAGAAAATTAAATAGTGCCAATCCTCAATCTACTAAAACTAGTTTATGCGGATGATGCAGTGATCATGGGAGAAAACGCCCAGGACCCGCAGAAATCACGTGATATATTTGATGAATATGTTGATAAATGGAAACTGAAAATAAACCAGGAGAAACCTAAAGTAGTAGTGTTCGGAAGAACTAAACGGTATTACAGCGAGCTTAAAGTTAACATTAAGGGAAACCCAATAGAACTTGTTGATAGTTATAGATACCTAGGCATTAACTTTTTATTCAATGGCCGTCTCATATGCGCGCAAACACACATAGCTGAACAAGCCTGCAAAGCTGCTTATGCACTAAATCGTCGTGTGCGGAAATTAGACCTCCCAGTTGACTGCCATATACTGCTATTCCAAAGATCAATTTCTGCAGAACTGGTTTGGAGAAATGGGAGAATCATGGAAGGGGAAAACATATAAATCATTTAAGGAAACATTAGAAATGGAGCATTATCTTCAAACATTGACAGACAGAAACAGATTTACTTTTACAAAATTTAGAATAAACAACCACTACTTACCAATCGAAAAGGGCCGATGGGAGGGAGTACCGAGGGATGCACGTGCTTGTCACTTGTGTTCACAGAATGACAGGGGACGAGTACCACTTTGTACTTGTGTGCGACTATTTCAAGAATGAAAGACAAAAACATCTGCCAAAATTCTATTACAACAGACATAACTACTTTACATTTTTAGAGCTATTCTCAACAAAAACACACGACTGTTAAGAAAATTGTGTGCCTTTATCCGTATAATATCAAATGAATTCCCGAAAAGATAATAATATTTTATTATAACATGTAAACAATCGACATCTATGTTAACAACAACAACAACAACAACAACAACAACAATAACAACAACAGCAGCATCAACAACAACAACAACAACATCATCAACAACAACAACAGCAATAGCAACAACAATAATAACAACTTCAACAACACAACAAAAATAACAACAACAACAACATCAACATAATACAAACATAAGCAACAACAACAACAACAACAGCACCAACAACACCAACAACACCAACAACAACAACGACAACAGCAACAACAGCAACAACAACCACAACCACAACCACAACCACAACAACAACACAACAACAACAACAACAACAGTAATAACACTAATATAGCAGCAACAGCAGCAACAACAACAACGACTACTACAACAACAACATCACCACCACCACCACCACCACCACCAACAACAACAACAACAACAACAACAGCAACAACAGCAGCAGCGACGAAGACGATGACAGACAATAATGATAATAATAATGATAATAATGATGAATATGATGTAAACTAAAAATGAGGTTAATGCCGATGGAAATGAGGACGATACTAAAGACTATGAAGGACATACTAACGATAGTAGTTGTGACAATAACACTGGTAATGACGGTGATAATAATACTGCTAATACCAAAAATGATAATAAGTTTAAACTTAAAATAATAATAATGATGATCATTGTAATGACGATTGAAATATGTTGATGTCGTTAGTGATAATGATAATAAGCTAGCATGATGTTTATAATAATAATAATAATAATAATAATAATAATAATAATAATAATAATAATAATAATAATAATACAATTGTGTATAAATGATTACAGCTGTGTACGTACAAAATAATTGTAATATGAAAGATCCCCATACGTCACAATATGGTGACCTGGGTGTAATTAAACTTGAACTTGAACTTGAACTTGAACTTGATATTAGTAGTATTTTGAGCGCTTTGAGGTGTTGTTGATCAAGAGGGTTTAATACAAGTCATTGAATATGACATATGTTTTCCTGGAGAGATCAGTAAGTCAGCTAGTAAGACCAGCCATTTTAAAGAACCATTGCATTTTGTGACGGTGTCTGTTGCAATCTTGTTTAGCTGAGGTATTACTTTGTTTCTCCATGAAGTGTTGCGAGCCCATAGTAATAGCGTACATATGCGCGCATGCGCGCGCGTGTGTGTCCGTGTGTGGGCGTTTGCGCATGCGTGTGTGTTTCGTGCATGTGTGCCTGCGCGCGTGCGCGCGTGCGTGCGTGCGTGCGTGCGTGCGTGCGTGCGCGCGTGTGTGTGCGCACGCTCGTGCGTGCCGGTGAGTGCGTGTGTGTGTGCACGTTAGTGCGCGCGTGCGCGAATGTGTTTGTTGACAATACATCTTTTCCAGAGTGACGCATTTTAGAAAAATGCCTTCCCACAATGCATCGCTCGCAGCATTTCTGGCTTGTAATTTAGCCAGGTGACACTCGAATAATATTGATTGTAGTTCGTTGTAGAAACTCTTTAAATTGTGGTGTCTTTTAGCCCAATAGGAACTCAATGCGGACCAGCTGCTAGCCGAGCGCTTTACCAGCCAGAAAAGAGGCTCTGAGCGTTGATTTAGGGGGAGTCCTGCATAATAATGTCAGTCTTATGTATTGTGGGTGTCATGACGCTAGGGCACCATTGTTGAGGGTCGGGGTCAGTCAGGATGCTGTGATGACAATTGTAATGGTCATTATGCTAAGGCACCATTGTTTGTGTCGAGGCCAGCATGCTGTGATGCCAATTGTAAGGGTCATGCCGCTAGGACACCATTGGTTTGGGTCGAGGTCAGGACGCTCTGATGACAATTGTGAGGGTCATGACGCTAGGGCACCATTGTTGAGGGTCGGGGTCATGATGCTGTGATGACAATTCTGAGGGTCATGACGCTAGGGTGACATTGTTGAGGGTCAGGGCCATAGTTATGTGAGGGGCGTGATGCCAGGCTTTCATTGGTGAGAGTAGGAAAATATCTTCCCAGAATGCATTGCGTATACCACTTCTGGCTGGTAATCGTTAAAGCCGACGCGCCAACAGCATTACTTTACTATCAGAATCAGATACAACGCAATTTAATCAGTTTATATGAAGACTAATTTGATAAAATTATTGAATTCATACACAATTGGGAAGCTAAGCCAACTTTCTATAATTTCTGTATTAGTTTTTAGATTTTTGTAAAATTTAATACAGTTGGTTGTAATTTTAAAAATATGATGTTGTATTTTATATACGCAAATAACTCGGTGAAAATTTCACAAAAACACGGAAAATAATGCATTAATGTTTAGGTAATTGAATGCGCTTTCCAATGATGCATGACTTATACAATATAGTGATTTTAATTTATCATAGGAACGGCTTAGATTGCGGTGTATTTTAGTGCAATAGTAACTCAATGCGGGTAAGCCGCTTGTTGGAGGTATTACCAGCCAGCAGTCGTGCTCCGATTGTTGATTTAGGGTATTCCCAGCGTAATGACGTAATGGGAAAAGTGTATTGTAAGTCTACTATGTAAAGCATACAATTCCAACATTTCCACTTTACGATTTCCTGTTTGCCCTAGATGAAAATAAAATGCGGGAAAACGACAGATTCCAAATCAAATACTACATTATCACAAACACGGTCAATTTCCAGATATTTCTCACAATATTCATGTGAGTAAAATTAAAATAAGCCAAGCAAATAGTCACTTCTTTCAGCTTTTAAACACACTCCAATTTGATGCCGATACACAACAAAGGATTCCCCAAGATAGATTCTGCGAGACAAAACCATCTCATGCTGAATTTTACAAAAGAAATGATAAAATATTCTCAGATCATACAATAGATGAACAATATTTATATATTCGAAACTTAATAATTGAAATGGCTTCAGCGGTTCCGTTGCTATTATTCTTTACATATACTTCCTTAGAATAGAGGTCTATACCAGCATATGTTGGCCTCGCGCCTCCATTCATCCCTATAGCGGTGGTTCGGTGCTGACGTCACTGTATGTATGATTACTGTATTCTGTGGCTGTAGTAGTAGAAACATCCTACAGCTGCAATAAGTCCTTCTTCGCTTTTGCCCACTGTGTCTTGTCCTCAGCCAAAATCCTTAGCTTCCTCAGGTTCATTCTTGAATTGAGTGTACCTAATCCTGCTTTCTTGAGGTCACCTCGTAGCACGCTTAGCAGATTTATGCAATGACTTCCTCTCCTGGCTCTGTATTTGCTGGCTCTGAGTAGGGGAATACAAAGGCTCTATGTGCTGGTGTGTCTTCTGGCATCCTTAGCACATGGCCAAACATGGGCCATCTTTGCTGGGCGACCTTTACACACAGCGGCGGCGTATTACACATCTTGTATAGTGCATCGTTGGAAATTATGCTGTCCGACCATCGGTGTCCAGTGATGGTGCGTATGTGTTTGCGGTGGCAGGCATCAAGTTTGTCTAGAGCTGCATTTGGAGCTGCCCAGCTGTTACAGTTATACAGCATCAAGGATACGCAGGTTGCATTGTATAAACGTAGTCTTTTTACAAAGGGCACCTTGATCTACGAATCCATAGATTCCAGAATGACTGAAAAGCTATCTTCCCCATGATGCAGCGTGCAGCAACGTCAGCAGTACTGCAAAGCAGTGAGCCCAGGATTTTACTTTTCCTCCATGGTTCGCCTCCACGGAGTGGATTACCATTTTCTTTAGTTTCATGCTTTGTGGATAGGTATATGTGGATAAACTCTGTTCTGGATTCAGTCACTAGACGCGATAAAATGGCAGCGCTTTGATGTGCGAAAAATGGTCAATTTTACCGACTTTATCTAGCGATATTTGGTTACGCTATTTCTATTTGGCTATTATTCTGGCGTAAATTCAAAAATGTATTACTCTTTCAAATAAAGCACACTTTTTACAATCTCGGAATTGTCCTTTAAGTCATCGGCCAGATTCAACACGTATTGTGTGACAGCCCGTACGCAGATTAATTAATGCCTGTCTACAGCGGTGTATGAAAGTACTTGGATCTGTGGTTGGGTTGGGACAGGGTGGGCGGGTGGGATTGTGCCGAGGGGTGAGGGTGGGTGAAGGGGGAGGAGCTGAAGTATGGGTGGGCCAAAAGTCTATGGGATCAACCTTGGAAGAGGAAAACACTTTTTACAATATAGATTTTCTATAAATAACTGTCAGATATATTCCCATTATTTTCACTAGGCAATAACCCAATTAATTTGCTTTAAAAAATCTCAATCCCAATCATAGTCCTAATAGAAGCAGTCATACAGTACAGCTTATAAATAAGTTAACATGTTTTCATAGCAACAAGGTCGATAGAATCTCGGTAGTTAAGGGTTCCAGATTTTTTTTTGATTTTTCGAATTTTTCGGAGCGCACATAACGTTGTGGAATCCTAATGTATGGTCACACCCTTTCCTGTATTAAAATTGGAGCCACATCGGATCAGTAGTTGTGGAGATACCCACGGATCAAGAAGTTGATCCGATCCGGATCCAGGTTATTTTATCCGCATTAGTGTAAAAGTTCCTTTGTTGTTCTAAAATAGTAAAGCTTTGGTACTGGCGACCGCCCACCCGACCGGCCGACCGACGGACGGAATATCGGACGGAGGGACGGAATAACGGACGGAGGGACGGACTATGGGACATCACAGTCAATTATTGGCCCACTACCTGCATCTAAAACCAGAAACATGTTTGTTAGCATAATTTTTAACACGATGTAAGAAATTGACTATTTTGAGCATAACGGAGGAATCCACCTTAAGCTTTGCACCGCCCATCTCTAGCTAAGCTACACCCAGACTTCACTTGTGTGGGGATCGATCGATCCCTGAACTTCCTGATTCATTTTCCAGAAGACTATACAAGGAAGACGTTGAATATCTTGAAACTTATTTGGATAGGTGCTGTTGCTGCCTATGACAGCAACAACGCCCAGTTAAATTAGTTTCAAAATATTCAACATAATGTTTATTAAATAGTAAAGACATACAATTCGTACCACAATGCTTAGTCCGCTATCAATTATGCGTTCGTGATGAACTTAGCTATGTCATTCATGACGTAATTGATTATGCTGTCATGTGATTGATGAATAAACTGCAATCGTCCATTGGATTTGAAGACATTCGGCAGCAATGTTTTCCAATCCAATTGTGTTCAAAATATTTAACAGTAGGCCTATGTTTTATTTTGTTTTGCAAATGGCCGGGGATATTTCTGAGCGATACTGTATGTTAAAATCAAGTTAATGAAACCAACGTAAAGCTCTCGTGTCCCATTAAATATAGACACTTTTGCGCGAGATATGAGATGCCTGTTCAATTTAGCCAGCATTCTATGCTACCCGGCGCGCAATGCTACCCAGCATGTTATGCACTAACTCCATAATCCTTGTAACTATTTGACGCCATATTCGTTTAGTCTATTGTCTGCACAAGCCAGGATTTCTTAAACAAAACCAACCTGCTTGCACGTGCAAATAGTCATTTGTCCTCCAGCTCTGGAAGCGTAAGCGTGCACATAGGGCGTATTCACGGCAGTACATTCGACAGGCTGTATTTCAATACTGTTCAGAGAAAGTGTATCAATGTCCAGGAGAAAATTGAAGAAAGCTTTTATAAACATTGACAGTAATTTACGTGAAAGTTGTTGCTATCAATGACAGCACCACCATTCAGTCAAATTGTTGTCAAAATAATTTATATGTAATGCAATTACTACCTGCAAAATATTTGATAATAAATTTCGTTGAAAACTGTTGCTGCAACAGCATTCAGTCTATGTATTCTAAAATAATCCTCATAAATTTCAGTCAACACTTGCCACGGATTTGAAGTGCAATTTGACTGTGAGTTGTTGCTGACTAAGGCACCAACAACGTTATCAAATTGTTGTCCAGAATCACGCTCTAAGTAGAGTGAGTAATTGGCCAAAAGACGCTTTGCCTGCACGAAGGAAATATTTTGCCTTGCTACCGCGTGTACGTTTCTGTTCGACCAATGCATTTCAAACAAATGCACAAATCTGCCAACAAAACATACACGCCGTTTGCTAATCATTCATTCTTGGCGAGAAAGTGTATATAGTCCTATGCTCACTTTACCAAAATAGTAATATATTGATTGCACGTGTGTGGATAATAATTCAACAATGTTGGTGTGCCTTAGAAACCAACAATTTAGTCAAATTGCTATTCAAATCCATAGCGAGAGCCGACTAAAATTATGATGATTATTTCAGAATATAGAGACTGAAAGCTGTTGTAGCAACAATTTTCATTCAAATTAGTATCAAATCTGTGCCAGGTAGTACTCGCATTACCTAATAATTATTTTGACAATAATTTTACTGAATGTTGTTGTTGTGATTGATAGCAATAACTTTCACGCAAAATTTTGTAAAAATATATATATAAGCTTTCTCTAATGTTCTTCTGGAAATTGACATACTTTCGTTGAACAGTAATGGAATGCAGCCTGTCGAATGTACTGCCGTGGGTAGTACACCCTACATGCATACTTACGCTTCCAGAGCTGGAGGATAAATGACTATTTGCACGTGCACGCAGGTTGGTTTTGTTTGAGAAATCCTGGCCTGGACAGACAACAGACTAAACAAATATGGCGTCCAATAGGTACAACGATTATCGAGTCAAGAACTTGTATACTGGTTAGCGTTGCATGCTGGGTAGCATAGCATGATGGGTAAATTGAACAGAAATCAGCAGGCATCTCATAGCTCGTGCAAAAGAGTATATATGTAATGGGACACGAGAACCTTAAAGGCGGTCATATACGACGAATGTTCACACACCCTGGATGTGTTTAACGGGTTTATGAAACTTTGCCCACAAAAACAGTGTTTGTCAATGTTCTCTAAATCTTGTTTCTGCTATCTGTCAGCATCCATAATGTACAGTTTGGAAAACGTTTTTGCGAGATAATTTAGCATCATATGATAGAATAGCCTAAAATAGAACATGCAGGCTTCCACAAAATTGAGTACGCGATGCGGGTGCATCTGGCGAGAGATTCAGAAACATCAGGGGGGGGGTCCGAACTGTCACTGAAGTATCGGGCGTTATAATCAAAATACGTCACTTGTTAGCTGACGTTACAATCAATGGGCGTATATCAGTAGGACAGTAAGGGTCGGAATCGTATGTCCTTGGCGAATTTACAATTTAATACATATTTTGTTGAATATTTTGAGAACGAGATTAACTTGGAGTTGTTTCTGTCATACGAAGCAACCGCTCCCAGTCAAGTTAGTTTCAAAGTATTAAACAGCTTACCCGTATAGATACCTTGAATTTCAAATTCTGGGTGCAACGTGTTAAAATTGATTCAAACACGCCTACAAAGTCCGCGAAGCTTATCTAGAAATGGCTTATGTAGAAATGACCGGGCTTATCTAGAAATGACCTGGTGTATCTAGAAATGACCTGGCGTATCTAGAAATGGCTAGACTTATCTAGAAATGACCGGGCTTATCTAGAAATGACCTAGCGTATCTTGAAATGGTCTGGATTATTTAGAAATGGCCGGGCTTATCTAGAAAGTGCTGGACTTATCTAGAAATAGCCAGGCTTATTTAGAAATGGACAGGCTTATCTAGAAATGGCTGGGCTTACCTAGTAATGGATAGGCTTGTGTAGAAATGGCCTGGCTTATCTAGAAATGACAGGGCTTATCAAGAAATGACCGAGCTTTTCTAGAAATGGCCGGGCCTATCTAGAAATGGCCGGACATATCTAGAAATGACAGGGATTATCTAGAAATGGCCAGGCCTATCTAGAAATGGCAGGGTTTATCTAGAAATGGCCGGGCTTATCTAGAAATGACAGGGATTATTTAGAAATGGCCAGGCCTATCTAGAAATGACAGGGATTATCTAGAAATGACCGAGCTTATCCAGAAATGGTCGGGCGTATCTAGAAATGGTCGGGCTTATCTAGAAATGACCGCGCTTATTTAGAAATAGCCGAGCATATCTAGAAATGGTCGGGCTTAGCTAGAAATGACCGGGCTTATTTAGAAATGGCCGGGCATATCTAGAAATGGTCAGGCTTATCTAGAAATGACCAGGATTATCTAGAAATGGTCTGGCATATCTAGAAATGGTCGGGCTTACCTAGAAATGACCGGGCTTATTTAGAAATGGCCGGGCATATCTAGAAATGGTCAGGCTTATCTAGAAATGACAGGGATTATCTAGAAATGTCCAGCCTCATCTAGAAAAGGCCGGGCTTATCTAGAAATGGCTGGGCTACATATGTAGAAATGTTACACTCATTGCTGAACGTTGAGAGTTTCTAAAACAAAGGCACTACTCAATCAAAAACGTAATTTTCTGCAATGTTTTGCAGAAAAACTTTTAAATGCAAAATAAAAGTAAAAGTTGTAATACAAATAAATGTTACAGAAACTTTACTGAGTTTACGATAACTATTTTCATAATATGGCCGTGGTGAGCCTTTGGTATAGCCCATGTCAACCTATAGTATGCTTAAAAAGTTAATCCTTTATTTTTTTTCTAAATACGAAAAATGTACTTACTTCTTTTCTATGTTGCTCAAGCGTCTCTCTAAGTTTCGCGACGTGTCTTTATTTGATGCCGGTTATGGAGTATAATGGCGGATGGGTTTGAATTTTATAGAATGGTGATTGCAACTTGCGTGTCCAATGAAATGCACGTATTTCATCTGTGAACCATGGTTGGCCAGCAGTTAATCCAATCATCTGCCAATGACACGATGAAGAGACTTGATAATCTAATTACATAATATGTAACCTAAATGAATTAATGGTCGACCATGTCAGTTGCTGCAGTTGCTGCAGTGTTGCTGCAGTTGCTGCAGTTGCTGCAGTTGTTGCAGTTGCAGTAGTAGTAGTAGCAGCAGCAGCAGCAGCAGCAGCAGCAGCAGTAGCAGCAGCAGCAGCAGCAGCAGCAGCAGCAGCAGCAGCAGCAGCAGCAGTAGCAGTAGCAGCAGTAGCAGTAGCAGTAGCAGCAGCAGCAGCAGTAGCAGTCGTCGTCGTCGTCATTAAAACACTGCCTGAAATCTGTGTCTCGTTTAGATGAGTCGTGTATAAAGGAAGTCCCAATGCAGAGGCTGGCAACTTAGGAACCCCAGTGCAAAATGTGTCCATTTTAAGACGGATCTGTGAAATAAAGCCACTGTGCTGTCTGATTTCGAAAGAAGGACAACATCGACGAGCTTGTGTGACAATCGACCCAATGCCAGGTCTGAGGTGTAAGCCAAATCTGACCAAATTCCAACCTTTGGAATAAGATTTCGATGTATGAATACAAAAGAATACATATTTGATCACACAAGAATACCAAATTTCTTCCCACTTAGATCTAGATAACAAATTTATCTATAGATAATGCCAGGATGCTATTAAAATATGCATCCAATGATGATCGCCGCCTATATTCCCTACGTGCCATTGACGTACAGTATGGCCACTAGAGTTGTACACACGATTAAGTACTATGGGACATTCTTTGATTATTGGCCATAGCGGTCATAAACATATGTTTGGAATGGCAAATGTCATTACAGTCTACACGAAACTTGTTAAAATGGAGACTGTCATCGTACAGCAATGGCCAAAACGTGGCCGGTGCCCCACACAAGCACAACTATTTTAGCATAGCACCCATCCTCGAACTCTTATTTACTAGAAATCATATTCGAGGTTGGGATGGAGGTATTGGGGGTGGGTTGATAGGGGGAGGGGTGCTGAACCAACAAGATGTTTTCGCCAACACAAAACTGGATGAATACGTCAAAAGCCTCCGAACCTGTCACTCTACAAATATAATTCTATCTTGCCACTTGTGTTGTACTGTTCTACTGAATGTGGTACATAACTTATCTAACTACCTAAATGTATAGTAATTGACCTCACAGTCGGTTAAGTCAACAATGCGACTGAGTTTGTCTTCTTCCCTTTTCTCATTTCTAGGGACCCTCTCCATATTAAGAGTTATCTTCCTTGGCCCGAGTGTTTTGGATGTATCTCCCTTGACCTGCACAGTTTAAATACCAGGCTAGCTACTGCCTACATCAATAATTCTAAAATATTTTGATTGTCAAAATAACATTTAACAGAACACTTATGTTAATGAGGCATACAACTCGTAAATACAATCAGGACAGCCTGTAAATATATTCCCTCCTCACACCACTCTTACTCTGATTTGCTTCAGACCAGTTACACCTTGTAAACATATTGGGCCGTGATACCACAAAACCACCCTAGCCAGTACAAGAAGCATCCGCGTATACGATTTCATGAAATTGGCGATTGTCAGTAAATGGTCTCCAATTTAATCTATCAATAGCATCGAACCAAAACCGTAGCTCTTTGTAACATGTTCGGCAATAAATACAAGATACCACTAAGATCTATGTGATTCTATGCAACGATAGACTGACCCTGTCATTAGTCTACAAACGGGGCCCATGGCCAGTAAATAATTTGTCCAGCAACCGACGCCAGAATTGTGACCTGTACTCAAGTATTGAATTTTGTTATATTTGCAATGCGTGATTTGACATTGTTCACTGATTTATCAGTCACAAACAATTTGCAATGAACAGTGCCAATAACAACTCTTAGCCATGTACTATTTTGAGTGGGACACCATTCACTCTTTTCATCATTTGAGACAAATCTGGCATTGATTAGATCTGATTTGACTACTAATCTCATCTACTGAGAAGTTTCAAAGTAAGTCCCCAAAACCCAAGCCATTGTCAATGAACAAGACAATTCTTTTCCTTCGCTGCGCCACTTGGCAACTACTGACTTTAGGATCTTAGTGTATACGTACAGGGCCGTACTTAGGCCAAACGGGAGAACAGCAAAAAAATAAAATATCGCATACCTTTTTCAAAACTGCCAACTAAATCCCAAATATGTGTGATAATTAGCATGAATTTGAATGTGGTGATATCTGCTCGTTAAAATCAAATTTAAACATGAAATCGACAGTATATACGATTTCTTTTACTGTTTCTAAATCCTCACATTTGAATCGCTGTTGAAACACAAACTCATTGACGTGGCTTAAATCTAGAATTAATATTTTTTTCCATTCTACATTAATAGAGACAATCAATGGGTTAATAATATGAGGCGCGCATGCTACCAATACTACCCAGTTTTAATAATTCTAAAATAGACGATTCTATATATTTTGCATAAATTTGGATTCAGGGATTGAAGTCTATGTCCATGTCCACCGCTGAACTAATAATTGACCTCACGCACCTTTCCCGACACCACCCCCCCCCCCCAATCCCCCACCCCCCGCGTTGTGCGCTAATCGCGCAGCCCCTGGCATTACTAAATCCGTCATCACGTCATAAAACTGGCCACTCATGTCAATCACGATGTACATTTAGTGAATGGGATATTTAACGAACATGTACCATTGCATTATTGAATCGCTTATTTTCTATTTATTTCAATGTATGTGTGTGATGTGTCAGTCAATTAGGGTGCAATGTAGATTTTTTTTTTGTCGTTGCTGTCATCGTCTGCGCTGTGTTGGGAAATCCGCATTGGACTCCACTCCTTTGGCATCTCGTGTGGTGCCGATTTTTTGACACAGCCGGGGATTGTGCAGTGGAAATCCGTGCTGTACTTGGTGACCTAATATTGGTATACATCTGTACAGGCCTATATTGGAAAATAACTGGTATGTCATAAAAAATCTCTCCTAACATCTCTCTCTCTCTCTCTCTCTCTCTCTCCCCTCCACCTCCCTCTCTCTCCCCTCCCTCCCCTCCCATCAACCCCTCCCTCCCCTCCCCCCCCTCGCCCCCTCCCTCCCTCCCCTCCCTCCCCTCCCTCCCTCCCTCTCCCCTCTCCTCCTTCTCTCTATCTCTCTCTCTCTCCGTCTCTCTCTCTCTCTCTCTCTCTCGCGTGCGCTCTCTCTCGCGCGCGCTCTCTCTCTCTCTCGCTCTCTCTCTCTCTCTCTCTCTCCCCTCTCTCTCTCTCTCTCTCTCCCTCTCTCTCTTTCTCTCTCTCTCTCTCTCTCTCTCTCTCGCTCTCGCTCTCTTGCTCTCTCGCTCTCCTTCTCTCTCTCCCCCCCCCTCTCTCGCTCTCTCTCGCTCTCTCTCGCTCTCTCTCTCGCCCTCTCTCTCTCTCTCGCTCTCTCTCTCTCTCTCTCTCTCTCTCTCTCTCTCTCTCTCTCTCTCTCTCTCTCAAACTCATGCTATTTTCTCTCCATTCATATTCCTCGTGATTTCTTTATTGTATATACGTGTGTGTTTAAGTATTTAAGCAGTTTGCCGTCTTAATGATTATGTAGGGAGATGGCCTAGCTAATTTGATAGAACGTGTGCCGAATCCCGTTCTATTATTAGTACAATAAAATATGTTTAAAAAAGTTATGCGCTAATCTACCTTTGAAAATAATGTTTTTATTAGGTGACACAAATTAAGTGGTGTTGATAAAACTGTCATTTTTAATGTCGTGAACGGCTTGAAAAGAGATTTGTTTACTGCATTCAGAAATAGAATCGTTAAAACTATAACTTATCTTGTTATTCATGCCCGCAGGAGGGATAAGGCCCGGTATCCACGTGCGTGAAACTTGTCCGCTCGTAACCTTTCCGTGCGGGAATTGTCCGCGTGAAAAGATTAATTCTATGTAAATCTATAGGCCTGTTTCCATGAAAGTAGACACGTAGGTGGAAAACAGATCCATTCCGCGTGGATGCCCACAAATTCGCCCCACCCCGGACCGATTTTCCTTGCAGATTCAATCGGAAATCACCCACGCGAAAAAAATCAATCTGTGAAATGCATGCGCGCTGTTCAACGCGTGCGTAAGTGCCGCAGAAAGATGCACAGTGACATCATTTTCGATCCTGATATGTAATTTTCACGGAATTCTTTGTAAGATTTTGTGTACCACTGTATTGGACTACGTTTTCATTCCTTGTTGGCTTGTGTACAACTACATTTTTCTGTTATGGATAATAATATGAAGAAACTTATTCTACTGAATGCATATAGAAGGCAGAAGGCATATCAGAGAAATGGCCTGCTTATGTTAGCATAGAGAGAAGTGCTGCTTCAGAAACGAGTACACAGGTAAACATTTCAACCATAAAGATCTGACATCTGCTTGATTCTGATCATGGGCAATTTTCCATTGGTTTGACAATTTTTATTGTATTTTATTCCGAAAGCTACATCGTACTTATGTGATTATTCTTTCCTTTTTTCCGCCCCCTCCTCAGTCTTGTATAATAATTATCAACTCGCCAGTGATCTCCGCCAGCGGAGTTCTGTGTTGCTGAGGCAGCCGAACCGCTATGTCCTGACGTCACTGAACTATAATCACACGTTTTTGGTTTCTTTTTGTTCTCTGCCTCCTTATACCTCTTTGACAACCGAATTGCTGCCTTCCAAATACGTTTTTGATCATCTGAATTGTCCACTATCTCGTCCCGCGTGTATTCTTGAACAGTTGTCCAACCAAATTCTGATTTGTCTGCGATGAGAATTAATTTCTGCCGCTTATGCACAACATCGATATCTGAATATTGATTCAGCAACATTGTCACACTTTTCCGCATGCAGTGCTTGTTAAGCATCGCAAAATGTTTCTCGAGTATGCCTATTATGCCTAAACTGATCTTCATTTGCCTTTTAAACGAATAAGATTCACCATATTTCAATTTCTTTACCTCTCCCAATTGGAGGTCCGTATGCGTATCGCATGCTTATCGGCACTTTCCTCTAAAGTTAGCATTAAGCTACCTATCTTTTCATTCACAAGTAGTAGGGGAGCCAACACACCAACACGCTTTTATTTAAGAAAATGTTATGTGCAGTCAAATTGACTATCATCTTAATATGTTGTCAATCCTATTCAAAATGTACTCTTTCATTCCAGCGTAAGTTAATTTAAGTTCATGTTGCATTATAGGTCAACCAGTGCAATAAACTCTGCCAATGGCACTCATCTCTTGTGGCTGGCGTGAGGTGGAGCGGGATAGAAGATTGTGTTTCTCCAACATTAATGATCGTAATATCAATCATTTTAAAGAAGTACCATCTTGAGACCCCACGAGTTATTAATTATACGAGGTGATTTGGATTAAGCAACAATCTATCTTTAGTGACAATATTTTTATGTTTTTAGATGGCTGTGAGAGTTTGTCTTATAATCCTTACACAGTAAGCACCACCAACCCACCCACCCACCCACAACAAAAGAACTACAAAGTAGCCTAATTCTTCATAAATTTCCCGGAAATTCTCTGGTTGAGGAATTATACATGTATATGGTTCAGAAATCATTTATGACGCCAACTGACACACACATATAGAAAGATAAAAGAATAATGTGATCATAGGCTGTGCTGGGGTGATTCATGTGCGATGTGAATGCTGGTTACGAAATGAGCATCTTTGGCTGAAAGTTGTTTCGACGTATATACAAAGTTTTATTGTTGTTTCTGTATCTGTGTCTCTGGGGTGTACCCATCCCACCAGGTGCCACTCTCTTGGGCGTGATTATTCAAAAGACATTCCAAATGACACAAGTGCCTATTATGCAGTTCCTGATTGCATCAGTGAGGTTAATGGCCTGTTAGTCCACGGTAGCTGATTCGTCACGCCTGAGGCAATGAGAGCAGAAATACTTGATCACATACACGACGGCCATCAGGGTCTACTAAACGTAGAGAGTTGGTAAACCACTCAGTGTGGTGGCCCAAACATCCTTGATGACGTGAATAACAAAGTGTCTTCTTGTTCATTTTGTCAAACAAATCTCCCAAATCAGCGCAGGGAACCGCTCCTAGCAACACCCCTAATGGCACACGTCCATGGCAGAAAGTCGCAGCGGATTTGTTTACCTTCAAACAATAACAGTATTTGGTCATCGTCGATTACTTTTCTCGCTATTTGGAGATTATATATATATAAAACATGAATCACCCCAGCACAGCCTATGATCACATCTCACATCGCACATGAATCACCTCAGCACAGCCTATGATCACATGATTTTTTTTATCTTTCTATATGCGTGTGTCAGTTGGCGTTATAAATGATTTCTGAACCATATATATATATATATATATATATGACTGGTGCATCCAGTGAAAGCGTTATCAATGAGCGCAGGTGTGCTTCCGCACGTTACGGAATAGCAGAAGTTCTAGTAATAGACAACTGCCCTCAGTTCGTCTCATCTGCATCCCATGAGTTTCAACACCAATACGGTATCTAACATATTACAACAAGTCTGTACTTCCCCACACGCAAACTTGGAGGCGCGGTTCAAACTGCCAAGAAAACTTTCAAACAGCCTGATCCATTCCTAGCGGTTACAGAGCAACACCAATCGAGGCAACACATGCTCGTCCAGCTCAATGGTTAATGGGACGTAAGATAAGACCCACTTTGTCAACGTTGCCACATAATCTTAATCCTAAGTGGTCACCATTGGGTAAGGTGATCAGAAAACGAAACGGTTTTTTAGAATGCTACTACAATCGACGTCATGGTGAGAAAAACTGTCCAAGCTAAAAACTGGTGGTCGTGTGCACGTTAAAATTGACAATCAGAAAGATTGGTCCTCTTCTGGCATTATTACAGCCAAATGCCGGGAGCTGAGCTTATGTATTGCAAGAACTGATAACTGAACATACAGACGAAATCGTCGACATATCCGCACTTCACGTAGTAGTACTTTAACGGAACAGCGAGTCAGTGGATCTTCCCGCTGACGAGCCTCATCTACCTGACAATCGTGATCATTCAGTTCCAGATCCAGATCCAGTGATTGGTCCACAACCTGGACTGGACCAGTACGATATCGCTGAAATGACTTTTATAATTATGCACATCGCTGAAATGACTTTTATAATTATGTTAATCTTTCAATCAAAGACTTATAGTTAAAATCATATCTTCATTGATATTTTGCTATTATAATGACATATAGTAATTCTTAATATCTTACTTTAGTAATATTACTATACAAAATTAATAACATTTGATTTGTCTAAAAAGAAAGGGAGATCTATGTTAAAGTGTATTGCGTTTCCTAAAGACACGAGGAAATAAGACTTAGCAGTTTTGCTGACGTAATCAATATGAGTAGTAAACACAGTTTATAATTATGTATGATTGCTGTATTCTGCGGCTGTAGTGGTATAAACATCGTACAGCTGCAATCAGTCCTGCTTCGCTTTTGACCAATGTGTCTTGTCCTCAGTCTAAATCCTTAGTTTCCTCGGGTCCATTCTTGATTTAAGTGTACCGGGTCCTGCTTTCTTGAGGTCACCTCGTAGCACGCTTAGCAGATTTATGCAATGGCATCCTCTCCTGGCTTTGCATTTGCTGGCTCCCAGTAGGGAGAATTCCAAGGCTCTCTGAGCAGATGTGTCTTCCTTAGCACATGGCCAAACATGGACCATCTATGCTGGGGGACTTTTACAGACAACGGCGATTGTATTACACTTCTTGAATAGTGCATCATTGGAGATTATGTTGTCTAGTCATCGGTGTCCAGTGATGATGTGCAGGTGTTTCCGGTGGCAGACATCAAGTTTATCTAGAGCTGCCTTTGGAGCTGCCCAGCTGTTACAGTTATACAGCATCAAGGATACGCAGGTCGCATTGAATACCCGTAGTCTTTTTGTCAAGGACATCTTTGATCTACGACTCCATAGTTTCCAGAAGGATTGGAAAACTATGTTACCCATGATGCAGCGTGCAGCAATGTCAGCGTACTGCAAAGCAGTGAGCCCAGGATTTTACTTTTCCTCCATGGTTCGCCGCCACAAAGTGGATCGTCATTTTCTTTGGTTTCATGCTTTGTAGATAGGTATATGTGGGTGAACTATGTTTTGGATTCATTCATAATGGGATTCAGAATTTCTAGAGTGCTTGCAGCTATTAGGAGAAGTTCGTCGATGAGGTTTCTAATTAGTAGCATCCTAATGTGTTATAAGACTTCGGCATCCTTGAAAACAAGCGCGGCCTTTCCGTGCCGGAGATAAGGGACTTGTGACATTCCCAGACATCTGACAGCTGATTGGTCAAGCTGAAATGGATTTCCTGGATAATGACGTAATTGTCTTGTTCTTTTAGGAATATGCACCCTATGAAGGAACATCGCCGTACGCGTAGTTTAAATTTTATCAACGAGCCATATTGACAATGCTAATAATTATATCTAATTCTACATGACAAAGTAAGCAAGTAAATAGCCAATACTATATACAGTGGGCGACCCAGGGGGTTGGGGTGACACGGATGACAGAGCACGTTATAGGATGTGCAACAATGTATGGCGTCGCTGTGCTCCTATCATTGGAGGGAAATACAGACATCATGAAATATCATTGGCTAGGATCCTCGCGAGTCTATCAGGCATAGCATCTGGTGGTGGCGGCGGCGACGGCAGCGGCGGCGGTGTTGGTTGTGATGATGATGATCATCATTATCCTCATCATTGCCATCATCATGATTGCGGTGGCGGCGACGCGACGACGATGACAGCGACGACGACGACGACGACAAAGACGACGACGGCGAAAGCAGAAATGCTGATATAAATGTACGATCGCAGCCCATATTATACAAGGTTAAGAGGAGTGTCAATAATTATGTTGGGCTTAATCAAAAAAATCCAATATCTGGTCACTAAAAGCTGAAAAACACCTTTGCAGAAAGTATGCTACAGAGAAGGTGTACACTAAGAACACGGTGTATGCTACACAGAAGGTGTACAATAAGAACACCGTGTATGCTACAGAGAAGGCATACAATAAGAACACGGTGTATGCTACAGAGAAGGCATACAATAAGAACATGGTGTATGCTACAT
>CM067371.1:9845227-9901862 GCA_034401795.1 Chaetoderma sp. LZ-2023a
GTGCGTGCGTGCGTGCGTGCGTGCGTGCGTGCGTGCGTGCGTGCGTGCGTCCGTGTGTGATGTCATGTAAGCGCCAGTGCATTAGATTATTTATTATGTAATACTCAGCTGGTTGAATATTTTGGAACTAATTTGACTGGAAGTCGTTGCTGCCTATGTCAGCAACAACTTCCGGTCAAATTAGGTTCAAAATATCCAACAGCTTACCCGTATGGTTGCTTTTACACCCCCATTGCCAAACTATAGCTGGCACCTCTATGACTGAGCGTATATACCGAGGCAGCCACGATAGGTTTTTCCTAATTGGTTGAAAAGCACACCATGACAGCCATTATATGGTGTAGAAATGAACGAACATTTAGCTACTAAATCCTGAATATCTTTCTTTAGCGTCATGATACAAAGCTTAAAATCACCTGCGTAGATTATGAGTGGCATATTAGATCACCTGAATAGCTATCAAGATATGAGGTTAGTTATCCTTTAAGATTTCGGTGACATTCATATTCTAGTGCACTCGTTCTTGGTGTGGTTTTAATACAGTAGGTCTGGTTAAATCCTCAACGTACACGTAAATTCATTCACGATTTCATAAATATAGTCTGCTGATGGTTTTGAAACAGCTGCCGCTGCCTATGGCAGCAACTGGATCCAGACTGGTGAGAGTGATAGGGATAAATAGTATCTAAATAAAATTAATTACAATAAGTAAAATATAGACATTTATTAGCATACTTGTGAATACGGAATTTTGAAAGTGTTAAGCATGCATGTTCTGGCTAGGGGAAATCGGGGCAAAACAAGACGTGAAAAATGTGACAGTCCACCTACCTCACACGGCGTATGAGTGCACAACGTTATCTAATATATCATTTTTGGAATGCATCATCTCCCATTATTTATTAGAAGCCAAATGGGGGTCTATTGTATATAGCATTTTAAAAAGCTTTGTGCATGTTGATATACATATATATATACTGTAGATCTATGTTAAGCAAAGCATTTCTACAGACTTGTCCCAAAAGCAACTGCTAAATAAGATGGTTGTTAAATATAAGGCTCATTGAGCTATAATGTCACTAAATAAAGTTTGCATATTCATTACATAATGGTGAGAAATGTGAACAATTAAGTGACCACTATTGGGCAAAACGGGAGAGGGCCTTTTTGAGCAAGACAGAAAGTGTCTCATTATGCCACAATTGAAATTGTCAAATATTACCAAGGTATGCACTACTATTTCGGCCGGCACTGCCGCTCCTACTACCACTATCCGTTCCAATCAATTCGTGTGGTTGTGAGACGGGTGGTTGAAAGCTGGTCTGGCGAAAGAGGAGATTCGTGTTCTGTATGGTGGACCGGTGGTAGAACACTCGCTTCTCAAACGCTAGGCGGAATGTGCCGCAAAATTGCCTGGGTTCCAACCTCACTCAGGTAAAAAATCGAAAAAAGGTCAGAATTATATTCCAGATGGCGACTTAGCTATATCCTAGTATCAGCGCGTCGTCAATGACAGAGTTCATAGAAATAAGCTTGACAATAATAACAGCTGCCGCCGCTGCAGCAGCTACTGCTGCTGCTGCTGCTCACGCGAGCAGCAGCAGCAGCAGCACCACCACCACCACCACCACCACCACCACGACTACTACGGTGTACAGCTACCATAACCGCTGTCGCTGCCGCTGCCGCTGCCTCTGCCGCTGCTGCTGCGCATGCGCACACGCGTGTGTGCGTTCGCAGACTTTTACCCTTGGGTTTCTGTGTTCATAAATCTGTCATTGTGTCCAATGGATGGATCCGATCTATCGCTCAAGTCATAATCAGATACGACACTAATAATCTGACGGCACACTAAAAATGGGTGGAGCTTAGTTAGAGAGAGGCTGTATCTCTAGAAATGGGCACGTCTCCTCCGTGTGATTGATGCTCATTGCCTGTGCATAGCGCGTAGACGACCTCAAGTTATATATCCGGATCTTATATCTGACCATAGAGACGACAAACACACGCTCTTCTTTGACCATTACCCCTTTCATTGTGAAACCGGGCACAACCGGCCTCTGCACTGGTCTTGGTGAATGTCCATTTACAAGTCAACAAAAACCTATTTTTGACAGTTTAACACTAGAATGACTGGCTCGATACTCGAGCCAGTCATTCCAGTGGCAAATCTTCAAAAAAGTTCAAAAATAGTCTTCACTTGGCCAGCACATGGACGTTCAATAAACACATATTTTGATTCTCTTTGCCAAAAAATTGCTTTATTTACATACGTCATCGTTCGAAGTCCATCTTCGCAAACGTTGTGTCGTCACTCGCAGTCTGGATCTCCCAAGTCGACGGCCAACGAGCCAGCGTTGACAAACAAACTCCAAACCCCCACCCGGGCATCCTGACCACCCAATCTTAACAGACACACATCTATCAATAAATCTAACCATAACTATATGACGTCATTACATAGCGACACCTCCTTGCGCATGCGTACTATTCAGTATACGCATGGTTAATTCTATACAGATAATTGGCAAGGCATTAAACTGTAAGCAAAATAGTGTATAGTGTCTTGTGCCCGTTCCCTTAACATTGTTCGTGTGTTTAGGTAAATATGGTTATGGGCCCGTCTACCCACTCTGGAATTCAGTTTTAGCTATGTCTCGCCCATCGCTATCTAAGCTCAACCACGTCGTTCCCAATTTCTCATTTTCCAGAAAGCTATAAGGTAGATCGATCTGCCCCTACACTCTCTGTATCTCCATTTCCAGAAAGCTATAAGGTAGGCCCTAAGATGTAGTGGCAGCAACAGCGCCCAGGCAAATTAGTGTCAAAATATTCAACAACATGTTTATTATATAGTAAAGACATACAATTCGTACAAGTTGACGGACAACTAAGCATGTATTGGTCTAAATCGCGTCACTCGTGACGTAATTGATTATGACGTCAACCTAAATGTGATCGATGTTATTGATTATGAAGCCATATGATTGATAGATAAACTGAATTCATCCATCGTTGATGTTCCATTCTTTGTTCACGTTGTTGAGAATTCCCGCCGGCTAGGTCTCCCATACTGTATGTGATTAACTAGTCTACATGCTGAACCGATCTGCATCATCGCTTTCCTTAAATTCGCTATCATTTTCCAGTTCATTTCTACGTGTCTGTATTTCTGGCAATTATTTATGGTATGTCAGATAATGCCCCCAGCTTTTGGCGCATAGTGGCACTATGTAACACATAAAAATCAAACACGAATCCATCGGTGTGGTTTGAGGCACACATTGCTGTGCATGGAAGCGTCCCGGTCTCCACTAGTCTGGTTTTCCAAGAAATATAGAATCATATTATTAGCTAACAGTTCGAACTAGAATATTATCTACTCCATCTAACCGATTACCAGGGAATTACGCTTACCCATTTCCGGACAACAAACCATCACTTACCTATCGAAACAGGCCGTTGGGACAGGATAACAAGAGAACAAAGAATCTGTAAATTATGCCAACAGAATGAAATCGGAGATGAATACAATTACTTATTCACCTGCGATTATTTTTTTAAAAGAGCAGGCATCTTGCATAAATCAAGCTTCGAACATCCAAACTACTATAAGTTCCATAAGCTATTCTCTACGCAGGCCATAAAATTGCTAGTAAAACTATCTAGATTTATCAAGGTGATTACACATCAATTCCCTACTCGTAGGAAGACAACGCATTAAAATGCGACAATGACAGACAACAACACCAAAGCTAAATGTTAGCGACTACGATGACAGAGAGAATGGCAACCGTAGTTTAGACTAGGAACAGCAATGATAGTAAGCGACAAGAACGAGGAAGACGACGAGGATGGCGATGACGGCGACGATAGCTGCAACACCAACAATGACAACACCAACGATACAAAACATTGACTACGACGACTACGAAATGAATACCAACAACATGAACAACACCAACAAGAACACCACCAACAAGAACACCAACAACAGGAACACCAATAACACGAACAAGATCAACAATAACAACATCTACAGCAACAACAACAACAACAACAACAACAACTACTACTACTACTACTACTACTACTACTACAACATCAACTACTACTGCAATAACAACAACTCCAACAAAAACAACGGCAACAGCAACGACGACGACAAACAATAAGAACAAGAAAAACAACAACAACAACAACAGCAGCAGCAGCAGCAGCAGCAGCAGCAGCAGCAAAAACAACAACGACGACGACGACGGCGACGACGACGACAACAACAACAAGGAGAAGATGAAGAAGAAGAACAACAACAACAACAACAAAAACAACAGCAATGGCTACAACAACAACAACAACAACAACAACAACAACAACAATATCGAAACATATATATATGTATAATATTGTATTCGGCAAGAAAATTTGTAGATATAATGTATACTAGCAACTACTCCATGTAACTACTACGTATATATCCCCCATATACCATGGAACGTGGTCTGGGGTGTGAATAAATCATTTCATTTCATTTCACTACATACTAACAAATAACGATTCGTGTCAACAGCGACGAGTTCGGATTCGCTCTAGCTACTACTCCGTGTAACTACTACGTATATATCCCCCATATACCGTGGAACGTGGTCTGGGGTGTGAATAAATCATTTCATTTCATTTCATTACATGATAACAGATGACGATTCGTGTCAACAGCGACGAGCTCGGATTAGCTAAGACAATAGTTAATTCTAACCAATAGGAGCTCTCGTTTGCGTAGATATTCTAGGAATAACATTTTATCAACCTACATTACTCAACCCACATAATGAAAGTGACGTTACACTTGAATGATTATTGCGTTAATACCCGCCAGCAGCTACCTGGCTAACCATTTGAATCGCTTATGTTTACGAAACATTTAAACTCCCTTGTGTAATTTCGCATCAATCAACCAGTAGGTTATCTATCTACACCCATGCCCACTTTCATTCAATCTATCTATATACATCCCTCTCCACTTTCACTCATTCTCTCTAACCTAACCCTCACTGACGCATCTGTGGATCCCACATGACTCATGTGTGGATTACGCATGACGCATGTGTAGATTATGCATGATCCATGTGTGGATTGTGCATGCCGCATGTGTGGATTACTCAAGAGGTATGTGTGTATTCTGCATGATGCATGTGTAGATTACGCATGATGCATATGTGGATTACGCATGACGCATATGTGGATTGTATATGACGCATGTGTAGATTCTGCATGGTGTATGTGTAAATTCTGAATGACGCATGTGTGGATTACATATGACGCATGTGTGGATTCTGCATGAACCTTGAGAGGATTCTGGATGACACATGTGTGGATTACTCAAGATGCATATGTGGATTCTGCATGGCTCATGTGTTGATTACGCATGGCACATGCATGGATTACACATGACGCATGTGTGGATTACGGATTACACCTGTGTAGATTACCCATGCCTCATGTGTGGATTACCTATGGTGCATGTGTGGTTTCCGCATGATGCATGTGTGAATTCCGTAAGACGCATGTGTGTATTCCGCATGATGCATGTGTGGATTCCGCATGATGCATGTGTGGATTCCGCAAGATGCATGTGTGAATTCCGTAAGACGCATGTGTGAATTCCGTAAGACGCATGTGTGGATTCCGCATGCTGCATGTGTGGATTCCGCAATATGCATGTTTGGATTACGCATGCTTGGATGATTCATGTTGTGGCACATGAAGGCTGACATCACAATCATAATTGACAGAGAAGTCTCCATCATGAAGGTGGAATACTCCGTCAAGTTTACAAATTGTATGTCTTTGATGGATTTACTAGCGCCTATTTAATGAACATGTAGAAGATTTTGAAACTAATTTGACTAGGGTCCAAAATATTCAACATGGATTCGTGTCCGGGTGCTATCAGCGAAATGTAGGCTGCAAAATATTGATGCTCATAGACTTTAACACGAATTCTGAAAGCAGTTCCAATAGCATGGTTTACACTACCCAAGGCCAATGGTATAAGGTAAATTTCTCCATCTATGCTGCTTTACCATGACAAATTATGTAGTTGCCATATGATTTCTCATGATTGGTATATAATTCTAACAGAAGCATACACAAACTCCAAGGCTATTGTTGCATGGGAAGGAACACGTTATAAAACTTCAAATTGGAATGCTGTTTGGAAGAATTTACAGCTGTCTTCATTGTCCTATAATGCAGCAGATATAGCTTGTCGAATTATCCATCACCTACTGTGGGTCAGCTACTACAAATATGCCATGTCACAACTAGCAATCAATGTCATGTTTGGCAAAGTGAGGAAGAAACGAATCACATTTTTATTAACTGTGTAGAAAACTTGGAATTTTGGAGATACATTGAGGCAATAATAATTAAAATTAAAATCCATTCGCTGAAGATAAATGCTGAAATGATTTTATTTACAGACCTGGCCCATATGCAAATATATCTTACCGATGGTAAGAAAGTAATACTCATCTGCCTCTTAGCAATAGCTGTCTGGACGATTTGGAAATATAGATGCGCTCATTTGCTGAACCCTGACAGAGGTGATTCATTATATCTCTGAAAGCAATTTTTCATGCCTTATTCTAGCAGTTTTTACAGACCGAATATTTTTAATTAACGAAAAGACGCAGACCCGAGAAGTTTACAGATATGTGGTGTAAGACATGCACGGTGACACTTCTTTCCGGGAATTCAAGTATTGTAAATATATAAGTAGGAGACCATATGAGTTTTGAACTACAGTAGGAACACGATTTTTACTTTGCTTATTTTGGTAGTTGGTTGCATGGACGCATTTCCCATCAGATTGGCCTAAATTATGCAACAGCCTCTAAAGTAACATTGAACGTTTCATAGACAATACATTAAATAATGTGTATTATCATCAATATGTTAAAATTGGAATGGTTTTTTCCAAATTATATTTATTTGGGGTGTAATTTTAGAAACGTTTTAGAATCACAGTAGTCAAAATATTCAAAGTGAGGCAATTTTAGAAACAGTCCTTTAGTAGATTTACAGTAAACTGATGTGAGTATCAGCCATGGTTCGACTAGATTCGCGGAATGTTGGGGTCTTTATAACCAAGGTGAATTTCATCAGCATGGCGTATATTGCATATATCCTCCCCCTTCCCGCATATCCACGCCTCCGTGTCGGATGTGACATGGCCACCGATGGTGGTGGTGGGCGGATCGTCATTCAGAGACGATGGGTCACTGATTTTTTTCCAATGAGTAGAAGGAAGGTACAAAACAATATTAGTTTCGCACAGTACAGCTCTGGAATAACTTAACACGTTTCTAAAACAAAATAAAATGTCCCTTTGAATATTTTTCCCGAGGCAGCAATGTCTTCCTATTCCAATTATGTTTAAAGTGTCCATCAGAACATTTCTGGTTTTGGTTTGTAAGCATGTTAAGTTATTGCTGTTCTATACCGTACAGACTACACAGCGTAACTCATATAGGCTTATATATTTAACCTTTTGAATCCTGATTACCTAGATTATCAATGGATCTTTCCGGTTTCAGCCATTCCCCGTCCATCTCTAGCTAAGCTCCACCCACACTTCGCTCGTGATGGGATCGATTGATCTCTGAACACCCTGACTATCGATTTCCAAAAAAAATACCTAGTACATCTAGGATCTTTGAGCGTTTTATTGTATCGACAGCTCCTGAAATGTCAATACATATTTTGTGGAAACTCCGGTGTTTGGACATGCCTACTGACATAAGCATGCATTGAGCCCATACAATATCTGTGCAGCTGCGTCCACCTTTGAAGCCCCTTTGATGTGATCCGGTGAAGTCGTCGATCTTGTCTCGGATGCGGAATAGAGTAACATTGGATAGAATCTTCCGTAAGCCTTTGAGGAGCACAATGGGTCGAAGATTAGTTGGAGGCCGGGTCGCCCCCTGGGATTGGCTAGAGCGATAATGGTGCCTTGGCCTACAGTATCGATGGGTAGGTGGTGCATAAAACCTGATTTGACTATGTGCACGATCGGCTTTGAGATAATGTCAAGTTCATATTTGAATAGTTCATTGCTCATGCCATCAGGCCCAGATGCACGTCCATTTTAGGGCTCTAAGTATCTTCTCAACTTCTGCTGTTTTAATTGGTGTTAGTAATGGCCTGGGGTCTCCCGAGAACTGGCTCAATGGTTCATCATCGGTGTCAGTGAACTGTTCCTTGAACCATTCTCGAATTGCCTCGGCTTTACCATGTTCAGTCCCGATAAAGTGTCCTTTTTGTGACTGTCATCTGTGGCAGTGGTTCCATCCTCTAGGGTGTCTGCTTGTTGAATCGCAAGATCTTTTAAGCATTCGCTAATGTGCTGCAGAATAGTATTACGTTGCCGGCGTAGTTTGGTGCAGTCTTAATGTTGGCCACTTTAATCGATGTGCAGCCCTAATGGTTTCTTATCAGCTGATAGTTTTACTACTACAGCGTCGTCAGTATACTCAGCTCGGTTGTTTTCGAGAACTCATATGGCGCTGGAATCTGATGACTCCATAGATTTCCGCATTTGGTTAGGGGTTCATTTGGACCTGAGCTGACGTCGATGTAAGCTAACTGCTCACTGAGGGTCTTTTTGCATGGCATTTGAGTGTCAGTGTAGCTAATGCGCTTTGGTAGGTTGCAGGTGACTCTACCTTCTTGCCTGTAATGACGCTTGTACATTAGGTAGAGATGGTCCTTCTGAAGGCATGCAATGACTGGCGTATAGGCAGACGTGATGTATGTGCGGCATAGGAACAAGCATCACGAAGTACGGGGGATGCTTCTGTTTTGCATAGTATAAAGGCTATGCGGTTGAAGACTGCTGTTGCAGCTTTAAAGCCTTTTGGGGCTTTGCTATCAGCAATGTGTTCTGTCCATGTTGTCCGGTGATGGCATGGGTGTTTGAAAGCCGTGTTTGTGGCAAACTGGCCATTGGAAGTAAGGAATGCCACCAGTGCAGCCACATTGTTCTTGCGTGTGTCCTCTACATACAAGCTTATGCATAAGCCAAGTCGCGAGCTTTTGTCCGCATTGGCGAGTTTACCAAGGTTGGAGTTAAAAATGTCCACGCACGAAAAGTTGCAATCTGGCTGGGATTGTAATGGCAGAGCTCAGTTCTGAAATAGAAGGAATTCGATCTTGCTGTATTCTCTTTGTCTTTTTCAGTAGTTTGGCCGTATGCATTGACTATGCGACCCTTAGTGGTGGCGCGTTTTTGCGTTGGTATAGCCAGCTCGACGAATGAAATGTGGTCACTTATGTATCCAAAACTAATGACATGGTCCATGAGCCCTGGTCTGAATACGAAGCCTAAAGCCCGGTGTGTCGCCTGGTTTTGCTGCTCTACGTGGGTAGCTAATATAATCTCTGGAATGCATGTAATATCGATGTTATAGTGTTCACCGTCTGCACCTAAGGTTTGCCTCTTTGGTGTTGCAGTCAGGCGACGTACATTCCATCTAGCTATGCTAAGCTCCTGGGAAGATCGCGTCATCTGAAGGCAAAGAAACAAAGATTCATCAACCTTGTCAGTTAATGTGTAGAATCGATGAACTGTCAGACAGGCCATGCACATGAAGGTGTCACGATGAACTGTCAGACACACCATGCACAGGTAGGTGTCATGATGAACTGTCAGACACGCCATGCACAGGAAGGTGTCGCTATGAACTGTCAGACACACCATGCACAGGAAGGTATCATGATGAACTGTTAGACACACCATACACAGGAAGGTGCCACGATAAACTGTTAGACACACCATGCACAGGAAGGTGCCACGATGAACTGTTAGACACACCATGCATATAAAGGTGCCACGGTGAGCTGTTAGACACATCATGCACAGGAAGGTGCTGCGATGAACTGTCAGACACACCATGCCCAGGAAGGTGCCAATCTCATAACCATGCAGACAGCCATAGATTCTGCTAAACATATTAACACTGTACTCATAGATGATGATTACGACATACTTGTCTTCCTCTGCTATCACACAAGCCTGGAGTTGCATGATTTATTCTTTGTGCATGAGCCAAAGAAGAGTTCCAAGGAGAGCCGTATTTGGAACAAGAATGTGGTAAAGAGACAACTTGATTTAGGTGTTTGCAGGAACATTCTTTTCATACATGCTATTCTTGGTTGTGACACAATTTCGCACATTTATGGACGTGGGGAAGAAATTTCCCTTAAGAAGTGCATAAGTAGTCAAGCTTTCTGTTAACAAGCTAACGTCTTTGACCCCAGGATCATATCACATCGGCTGGAGAGTCGCCTTGTCAGTATGTACAATCGTAACGTCGACAACGTTTTGGGGCATACGCGATTCTGTGAAAAGGTGGTTACGAGGAATTCCTATGCACAACCTCAGTCTCTACCATCCACATCCGCAGCAGCAAAGCATCTGGAGTTACGGGTATACTACCAGAGGCACAAGTGAAATGGTTCTTGCGAAAACATGTTACCTGAGGAATAGGGATGATAATATCATTGAAGGGTCATCTATGCGTGTGATGACGGGTTGGTGCATGTGATTAGATGCAACAGTCACACAGGCTGTAACAGCTCCAGGCGCACTTGCAGAAAGCATTACTTAAACTCGTCTGTTGCATGTGGACGATGTGGACAATATAGAGGTCCTGGATGAATCAATTGCGCACAGCTGTGTTGTGATGAAGAACACAGTGCCAAGGAAGAGATATAATAATAAGATATAATAATTCTGTTTTATCACGTCTCATCGGTCTCGCTTTTCTGCAAAAGGTTGATACAGATATAAATATCTGGACAATAAAAGTTTGATGTTATTTATTTGATTTATTTCCTTACCGTTTCCTTATAGCAAAATCATAGCTCATTATTCGACGATGTGCCATCGGGATTTATAGCATTGATGTCCATGGTGTTGTATTTAAAGAGAATTATATTTATTGACCTACCAAATGACATTTATTTTGTTGTCAGTTATTTTCTAGAAGCGAAATGCATTCGGAATAACACATATATAGAGACTCCGCCATAGTTATAGGGAGGAGTATGTAAATCTATATTATTTATGTGTCACAAGCAGTTTCCTACAGCTCGAGCTCTGAGAGTTCCTGACTTCTGAAGAACATCTTATCGGTCTGAACAGGCCAAAGTGGGCGCAATTTGAGAATGGTTCAAGGAATAGGTCACAGAAAACAATGATGACCCCCTTCTCCCGTTTTCAGTTGACCCCAGGCCATTACTAACATCAATTAAAATAGCTGAAGTTGAGAAGGCACAGGAAGCCCTGAAAAATTTACGTTCATCCGGACCTGGTAAAATGTGCAATGAACTATTCAAATACGCAAGAGACATCTCAAAACTGGTCACGCATCAATTCAGCCTATATGCACCACCTGCATATCAATGTTGTATGCCAAGGTATCCTTACCCCGCTGCCTAAGCCCAAGAAGCCATCCGCCACCCCACCCCCCACCCCACCACCCCCCCCCCTACCCATGCGCTCCTCAACACCATACGGAAATTTTATCCAATGTTACTCTATGCTGCATCCGAAACAAGATAGATGACATCACTGAATCATGGCAAAGTGGCTTTAAACGTGGGTGCAGCTGCGCCGACAGTATATGCGTTCAACCTATGACTGTATCAGTAGTCTGCGAAATGGGCATTGACATGTCAAGAGCATTCGACACAATTACATGCTCAAAAATCCTAGATGTCCTGCACCAGGGCAGTAGCAATGAAGATGAGCGACAACTAAAGTACTTACAGACACCAAGCTGAGAGCAAGCATTAAGGCAGTGAAGTCTGCAGAGTTTGCGACATCAGTCGCCTCCCCACATGGAAATTAACTGTCCCCTGTGCTCTTCACCTTCTACCTTGCTGCTGCATTGATATATGTGCTGGAAATTCCACAAGAACAAAGGCCCCAGTTTCCATCAGGGATATTCCACTATATAGGCATATATAGGTATATGTCACGGTTTATAGTCCGCTTCCATTTGCGTGCTTAGCCGGCTTTCCAACATTACACTAGAGATGGGATATGCCAACGATGTGGACTTCATAGCTGAGAAAAGGCAGCCCCTTGACGAACTACTCCCTATACCTGCAAACAAGCACACAATTGAGAACCTCTTTATGAATGAATCGACAACAGAGCTTGCCCACATATACCTATCGACAAAGAATAAAGCTAACGAAAATGGCGATCCACTTCGTGGCGGGGAAACATGGTGGAAACATAAAGTCTGCTGCTTACTGCTCTGCAGTACTGCTGACATCACTGCACGCTGCGTAATGGGAAACATAGCTGTACAGTCCTTGGGGAAACTATGGCTTCATAGATCAAAGATGCCCTTGACAAATGGACAACGTTTATACAACGTAGCCTGCATAGACTTGATGCTGTATAACTATGACAGCTGGGCAGCTCCAATGGCGGCTCTGGATAAACTTGATGCCTGCCACCGCAAAACCTCTGTGCTATCACGAGACACCAATCACCAAACAGCATAGTTTCAAACGATGCACTATACAAGATGTGGAATACATCCCCGCTGTCCATAAAAGTTGCCCAGCAATGGTTAACCATGTTTGGCCATGTGATAAGGATGCCGGAAGACACACCAGCACAGACAGCCTTGGAATCCGCCCTACTGGGATCAAGCAAATACAAAACCAGGAGAGGACGCGATTGCATAAATATGTTGCGTGTGCTGCTCGGTGACCTCAATAAACCAGGACACGGTACACTCAGATCAAGAATGGACATTAGGAAGGAACGGATTTTGGATGAGGACAAGGCACAGTTGTTAAATGCGGAGAAGGACTGATTGCAACTGTAGGATGTTTCTACTACTACAGCCGCAGAATGCAGTAATCATGCATACATATACGGCGGTCATTTTATTTTTCTTAATTTTTATTGATTTCGCATATCTCGATTTCTGCGGAATTTTGATGTATTATATAGGCCATGCAAGTGTGTACAACCCATAGAAATAGCAACTGTTGGAATTTGTGTGATGTCAAACCTTATAACGACTGGACTAAATATGCCCATTAATACAATCGGAAATACATTATTTGATTGAAGCAGTAACTGAAACATACTGAATATCTCAAAAGGTGAGATCACAGGATAGGGTTTACCAACACAGGGAAGGCCGGAAAAGAGAAAATATTCTTATGATTTTGAGATATCAGTACAACGCGGAAGTACTATATTTGTTAGGATAATATTGTTTTACAAATGAACTCAACTCAAAGTAACCATGTTTAGCGGGTAGAGCATTTTTTACCTCTTCTCATTCCAAGGGTCTTCTGGAATTTACAACAAAATAATTTAATGACGTCATCTCGCACATATTTTGCTGCAAAACAATACATTAGCGGGTTAATTGTGGAGTTTCTAAACGTTAGAAATACCATCAGTATGTAGAGAGTATCCTGAGCAACGGCATAGTTATCTATCATTGCATGCATGACTAACATGTATGTATTCGGCAGAAACCACGCAATGAAAAACTACCCAATAACAATGGTCACGGCTCTAGCGCCTGTATTTTGTCTTTCTTGATGGGCAAAGAACCTGCCTTTAGACCGAGCCAGTGCCATGTATTTCGCGAAGTGGAGGAAAAATATGGCGGCGCATAGAATACAAGTGCACACGACTCCATAATCTAAATCCTTGGCGTACTCATTTCCTGAGAAAATGCAGATTAATTCTTCTTTGCCTTTGTAAATAACTACAGTGAAAATAAAATGTATATCATGTACAACCGCGTATATAAAGGCTAACAGGTGTATAATTAAACAGATTCTTAAAACGAAAATGCGTGTCAGCCGCGCTTTTGTGAAAAGCGGGAATGCCAGTTGGTAGAATCGCAGTGCAACGATATATATACACCTGTGCAAAAGTTAAGCACCCGCAAAAACAATAGAACGTAGAAACATGATGGTACAACTAGGCTGCCATACTTTTTGTCCCCGCGTTAGCTGACATAATTGCAAGTACGAAATGCACATGCATGCATGACTTCACGCCGCTTGATGTCCGTGCGTGGCGGGAAACAGCACACGTGTTCAGTTATGTAAAAGCCCAGTTTGAGGTGTAGAACATTACATACAGATTTAGGCGACAAGATTAGGAATTTTGTGTTCATGACCGTGGTTTATTTGTACAGAGAGAATTAGCTCTTGATTGTGAACCGCTATGGCAAGACGAAGGTTAAGTGATCGTGTGAAATGGCAAATCATAGGCATGCATACCACTGGTATGTCATGCAGAGAGATTGGCAGACAGCTGAACATTAACCATACTGTAATCAGTCGTTTGATTGCAAAACATGGGCAAACTAACGAGGTGAAGGACAGGCCTAGATCTGGAAGACCGAAGAAGACTACTGTCCGTGATGATCGAGCCCTAGTACGCCTTGTTAGGAGATCTCCATTCACCAACAGCAGAGTACTCAGCCAGCAATGGGAAACGCGCAATAGAATGTCAATGTCTACCGTCAAAAGGAGACTGTATGCTGCTGGCATGACAGCTAGGAGACCTGTCAGACGTCCTCTCCTCACTGCACACCACACAGAGGAGCGTCTGAGGTGGTGCAACGAAAGAAGACACTGGAACATGAGATCCTGGAGACGGGTACACTGGTCCGATGAAAGTCGGTTCCTGCTTCATGCCACAGATGGTCGAACTCGTGTATGGAGGTCCAGACGCACGGCGTACGACCAACGTAACATCATGGAAGAAGTTCCATTTGGTGGAGGTTCCGTTATGATATGGGGGTGCATCTCGTTTGATTGTAAGCTGGATCTGTTGACTGTACCTGGAACACTAAATGGACAAAGATATCAAGATTCCATACTGGATAGAGTTGTGGTCCCTCATTTTGTAAATCATGCACCTGGAACCCACCCTATATTCATGGATGACAACGCCCGACCACATCGTGCTAGAGCTGTGCATGAATACCTCCGCCAGAATGCCATCGAACCCCTACCATGGCCAGCAAGGAGCCCTGACATGAACCCTATTGAGCATATCTGGGACATTCTGGGAAACATGGTGAGAAGGAGGGATCCTCCTGTGCAGAACCTACAGGAATTAACAGACGCACTCCATCTTGAATGGCAACGAATACCACAATGGCGTATCAGTCGGTTGGTGACCAGCATGAGACGTCGTGTCCAGGCCGTCATCCAGGCACAAGGTGGATATACCCGGTATTAATAATGACAGTCTCAAACTCGTGCACAGATGTTAAACTTCGTTTTCAGACACCATTAATGACAATCTAGCCACGTGTGTCAACTGTAGGGCAATAGTTGTCAGTTGTGTCAACGTAACCATATTCAGGCCTCGTTTTCAAGTTCAAACAAAAACATACAGTGTTTCCCCACCATCATAATCAGCATTCCTCTAGTTGCATTATTACCTCTTGCACTAAGATGGATGGGTACATAAATGTTTATGCTATTGCTTTCTTCATGGCACATGAATATACCCTCGCATGTGCGTAAAAATAGGGTGGTGCTTAACTTTTGCACAGGTGTATATATATATATATATATATATATATATATATATATATATATATATATATATATATATATATATATATATATATATATATATATATATATATATATATATATATATATATATATATATATATATATATATATATATATTATATATATATATATGTATATATATATATATATATATATATATATATATATATATATATATATATATATATATATATATATATATATATATATATATATATATATATATATATATATATATATATATATATATATATATATATATATATATATATATATATATTACAACACTGGTAAAAGGTATGTAGAGCTTGGCTAGAAATGGGTTGAGTATAGCTAGAAATCGGTGGGGGATATCTAGAAATGTGCGTGGCGGATCTCTCCATTGTACCAATTACTGTTTTTACATCTGCTCACCAATAAACCAATTTCTATGATCTTACCATAACTTATCATAATATACCCTCTATCTATTATGTCTTTACCACACGTGATCACCTTAATACGGATACACTGACAGCGGCTCTTATTACACTAATTTTGATGACCAACGTTGAGTGTAATTGAGTTCAGAGTTCGATCGATCCCAACATGGGCAAAGCGTGGGCGGAGCTTAACTAGAGATGGGCGTGGCATATAGAAAACAAACTCACACATGTTCCCACTCGCCTATTTGCTCGGTTATTCTATGGCTATCTGTTTCCAATAACGGGTGGCTCTGAAAGTCTACATTTAATTGCATTTACTTTAATATATCAATCTGTGTTGATTAGAGAGTAATCTTTCATCTACATATTATTCTCCTCTTTGTTTAAAAGATACAGCCACGTTACCGATAGTATCTGATCTTCTGGGTGCCATGCTCATGTATCGTTTCATACTCTGTAGTAGTCTCTTGAAAATCAAAGAAATGATGAAAGTGTAATGGGGATCACTGAGACTATATCAATACAGCCTTCCTTAACAGGAAGCTGTCCTGTATATGGAGGGTCAATTAGGCAGGGTTCACCTGAGCAGCTAGTATAAAACGAGATAAGTTTTCCTTTAGCCATACACATCATCTGTATTAATGAACGACGCAATTTCTATCCAGGCCCCGCCCATTTCTAGCTAAGCTCCGCCCATGTTTTGGGTGGGTTGGGCTCGATTTATTTATTTTAAAACCGAATTCCAAGAATTCCCGTTTCAAGGTAGCTATATGGGTATGCTTTTGAATATTTTGAGACTATTTTGACTGGGTTCTATTGCTCTCTATGGCAGACAGCAACAGCTCCCAGTCAAATTAGATTCAAAATATTCAACAGAATGTTTATTAAATAGTATCCAAATAAATCCATCAAAGCCATATAAATCGCACACTTGAAGGACTTTTAAATGTCCATTACGGAGCTAGATGCGTCCTTCATTACGCATTGTGATTGCGACGTCAGCCTACCTGTGGCGTAATTGTCGATGACGTCATATACTTGAGTTACGCATATGTTCATTTGTGGGGTATTTTTGAAGCGATTTTCCCTGTTAGTAAAAACGTCTATGTATCATACAGTAGCCTCATAACTGTTACAGTGGAGTCCATGGGTTGGGGATGTGGGTGTCCAGGCGTGGGGATGGGGGGGGGGGGGGTTGAGATCGCCCCGGTTCAGCTTTATTAGATAACACGCATCACATGCTATTACGTGACTAACTTAATCATTGGACAGGGGGGTGGGGGGGGGATGGTGATGAAATTAGATAACTAATTAGATAAACTTTAAACAGCCTATCCTTGTTCATATTAACGCACATAATTGATTGCGTGTGTCTGAAGCAGGATTTTACGTGAATAATGCCGAGCATCTTTCCATTACTTTTCCTGTGTCAGTAAACTGTAACTATTAAAACGCAAAGTCAGATATACGCTAACGCGGCAGGCAGGCAGACAGGCAGGCAGGCAGGCAGACAGACATTCAGGCAGCCAGACAGACAGACCCTATTTTGGCAAAATGTATTATTTTCGCCAGTAACAGGATAACGCTATTTGACAGGCTTGCCAGACAGTCTATTGTCTCCATCCAGGATTTCATATCTTACTGCTGAGAGTAGAACCAATAACCTCTGTAATGTATAGTACAGTATCCTACATCAGCGCTTTGGGGCTAGCTGGATTTCTCTGCCAAAATAGAGTGAATAAATGCTGAATTCAAATATTTTTTTCGCGCCGCTTCAGCTGCCAGCTGGGGTTTCAAATTTTGAAGGTGTTTTTGAAAAATGCTTTAACAGAGAGGAGTCTTATGGTGGAAATAGCCATATATTATTATCTGGAGCAGAAGAAAGCGTCACAAAAATCGTTCTTAATTATTTGTTATAAATTATTAATGGTTGAATCCAATCTGTCACTCAAGTGTATGACGTCATAATGCATTACATCACATGTGTAATGAATAGCATATCTGTGCCTGTTAGTCCGTCATGAACCTTTAAGAGGCGGTCATGTGTACGAATTGTATGTCTTTATTGCTTAATTTTGTTTGTTAAATCACATCAAGTTTATGAAAGTGAGCATGTAGTAATTGAAAAATTACTTGCTGAGATAGTTAGTGACCTTTTTGACAATTTATTAATTTTTAACAAAAGAACAAACAGTCAATTTAGGGTTTAGAGTTTCAAAACATTAAGATGGAATTTGTCCCTAAACTAATTTAGAAAACGGTTATATTCCACAAGGTGTAGCCTTAATACATGTTCTTGGGACCACACCGTAATAAGGGAAAGGGATGCGAACGGCATTCAAATAAATGACGCAACAAATCATATAAGAAACATGTGTACATACTCTATTGTAGTCATAATTTGGGCTACACGTACTGGAATTTGGACTAAACTAAGTGACTATATAAATTTCAAAGCTATAACATTCCTAGCGTAACATGCACTTGATGTAATGTACCAGTGCTATATAGGAGTGATTATGTAATCATATTGATCCAAATCCATTCACTCCTATAAGTATGATCGCGTTACAATAACTGTAATTAATTGACACGGGGCATCGGATCATCGTCCATTAGTAAAGCATCAGTTCCATTTCATCTAAAAAACAATCCATGTGTCACCAAAGAGCAGGCCAAAATCAGTGAGTAAGAAATCATAACATGATGGCACTCCACTATGAATCAAGTGCAGTAGCGGAAACGCAAAATGTCGTTATCATCATGAATCTCGGTTCACGAGAACAAGTGAAACCCGACCAATCCAATCCAATCCAAACCAATCTAATCCAATCTAATCCAACCCAATCCAATCCCCGTATAACAGAACGGAAAAGAGCGAAAAATAGAAAAGAAATAATGGAACAATTAAATCTCAATTTAGAAACACTCAAACACGTACTATTCACATGATCCCGAAGGTACCGAGTGACTACCTGCACACCCATGGACGAATATTATAAAATGTACAAATGTAGCCTATTAATATCATCACAGGATTACACTGAGCAATCAGAGGATAACACATGCTAACTGATAATAAACAGCTTGTGACTTAGCTGCTTAGCTTTAATCTGTCACCATCTTATATATGATTAGACAGGTTGGCTGTTCAATTGTATTGAACTAGGTATAGGAAAGTAAACTGTCAGCCAAATCGTTCTCAAAATATTTTCAATGACAATTGTGAATAGGTGTTATGATGCTGAAAACCTAAGGTTTTAAGAGAAATTGATCGGGATTGAACTTCACCATCCTGTTCAACAATTTCCTTGCATAAGTAGCTACGGCTATGATGATCAGTCAAATTATTTTCAAAAAAAGTTCAGTTTACTTGCCCCTTACAAATCTATAGATATAAAGATAACTAGCTGTGATCAAGGACAAGAAATCATATGATGTATAAATCCTGGTGCGGCTCTATACAATGTTAAACACAACCACATAATGTTCCTCTGGAATTAGGTTAATAACATTGAACTTGTCGAATTGTTGCACACGGTCAAGAGGTCATAGGATACACAGGAGATCATTGACCGACTAACTCTCCTTAAACATTATCGTGTTCTAGAAGTTTTCCAATAAAATGCTCACAGGATATGATTCTGTATCCACGGATGGACAGCCGAGGACATACAATTCATAGGATACTCCATAGAATACATCAATTTTTCACCAAGCAATTCAGACTTACCCAGCAACGTGGAACTAACCAATCATCTATCAGCCATGGTCACTATCTGTCACTGCAGTCAAGAACTCCTAAAAATAAACTCCTACATTAAGTACCAATTCCTTTGGTATCATTATTATTGACCTTGAATTACCCGGCAAAATGGATATAAATAATAAATCCTAAATTAATTAATAGTATTTTGATATCATTATTATTGCCCTTGGCCTATCTATGTCATTATGTCACTGGAAACATGACTGGTAAAGCTGATTTCATCTGTTATAGATTCACTACTAAAAGTATAAATCATCATGGTGCGCCTAATCGTGCGCTACAATATATGTGTAACATAACAGGATATTCACAATAATTTCTATTTTACATCGAAGAGCACAACCCAACGAATTCATGCTCAAAGGAAAGAGATAACTTTTAATGGGAGTTATCTCTCATTCGAAGATACGTATATGTGCATAAATTGACTGTTATCCCACCACTAAAATCATTTTCAATCACAATCACTGGATGAATAACTGACGCCGATTCAGATCATATTTGCACCGTATCCAAGTTGAAATATCTATCGAAATAGACCTCAGCTTTCCATCCAGCGCCACGGTCATTCTCCAAAAACAGCAATGTATGACGGAAACAATCTGATATGTTGACCATGTTGTCCAAACTCTTAATCAAACATGCACATTCAGATATATGACAGCCTCCGTCATAATTTTCATATTTCAACCTTTAAATAATAACAAACGTGCTTCCCTGTCTTGGTGAAACCACAAAGAATGTGATTAGTCACTCTTTAAATTCACACCAATCAAAAAACTTTCTATGATTTATATATCTGTTTATTGACGACTTTGACGTGCAAATGGTATTCTTTATATATTCCAACGGCCTACAAATTATATGAATTATTTAATATTGAAGTCCTGCTAACATCCATAAACCCAATTCCGCTTTAAAAGTAATTGTCAATTGCTTTCAAACAAACATTGTCACTATTATGCACGTGCGACAAGGGTAGATATTGAATCTACCCTATCAGACGATGTCGCGAAGTGACAAATTTGAATAAATCTATAATAAATTGTCATCCGTACACTACATAATGAGTGTAATATAACATAGACTGATAGAAATTCAAACTAACCAGATATCAGAATTTAATATACTGCACGACAGCTACCGACTATGCGCTTAATGATAAGCATATAGGATACACAAAGCAATTAAGCCTGATTTCCCAAAGAAACATTTACTGTTGAATCGGAAATACGGAAATATGTAACAGTAATACAATTACTCTGTTACAATTCCCACCAGTTTAATCATTGTCGACTCGACAATGCATCAATGTCTATGTCCTAATCGCCACACATCCAAATGCTTGCATGAAGTAATCAAAATATTTCTTCAAAATTGTAAGACAGTTGTAAAACCAAATCTTAGCAGTTTTGTCATCCAGACTACACATAAGCCACAATCATTTAACTATTGAAAGAACACGAGCAAAGAAAAGTTCTGACAACCTTTGAAACATTTCCACCTCACCGTACATTTATTACACCTAATATTCAAACCTTATCTCACAGCACGAATAATTGGCCATTGTAATTGTAGCTGGGTTGAATCAAAGAGAGAACCGTGATTCTGAGGAACATCCACATATTCATCTGTATTCAATAATTCCTGCCGCTGGGCTCTGCGTAAAATATTATGTGTCAAAGATCTAATTTAATAAACTTGATTGGTGGGCTCAATCCGTTTTACTATCACATAAGGCTCAGAATACTATCTATTCTGTATTTTGTTACATCCCCAGATACCTCTATTATGTAGATATACCTTGTATCCGACCAGTCTATTGTGGTCATTGGTATTTTGATTGTGTTTCATTTCTCTTTTCTCAGCCTCAATTTGAGATCTTACCTTGACTAAATGTAGCGCTTCCCCCATTCTTTCCTGATGAGCGATAACCCACTCATCGAAATCTCTCTCCTTAGAATCATCTGGTGTTGCCAATTGGTAAACTTGGTTTTTGTCCAAACAGCAGAAAGTATGGTGAATACCAAGTATACACATGTGGGGTCACAATATATGTCAAAATTAATTCTGGAAGAAATTTTGGTCACTTACCATTTTTGTTCTGGTGAAAGAGTTCGCAGCAAATTATGAAAGGTGCTGTTAAATCTTTCAGTCTGACCGTAACCTTGGTATATGTACGGAATAGTTCACGTCTTCTTTATCTTATAAAGATTACATACAAATTCTGTGATCACTGCTGACTCAAAATTCCTACCCTGATCGCTGTGAATCGATCTTGGTATCGCATACCTTGAAAACCAACTGGAAACTAAAGCTTCAGCAACTGTCCGCGCTTTTTTTTATCTTTGGTGGGAGCACATTGAACGAATTTGGCGGGCGGGCGGGCGGGCGGGCGGGCGAGCCGGCGGGCGGGCGGGCGGGCGGGCGGGCGGGCGGGCGGGCGGGCGTTGGTTGGGTGGGCGGGCGGGCGGGAGGGCGGGCGGGCGGGCGGATGGGTGGGTGGCTGGGTGGGCAGGCGGGTGTGTGGGTGGGCGGGTGGGCGTGTGGGCGGGCGTGTGGGTGGGAGGGTGGGTGGGCGGGAGGGTGGGTGGGCGGGCGGGCGGGCGGGCGAGCGAGTGATAAAACTTCAGTAGTAAAAATAAAAATATATGCGACGCATGACGCATGAAGCACATACTTTTAATAAATGGCAGAAATGGTTATCGAGCTAGTCATTCCAGTGGTCGGGTTTTGGCTACCGTCTTCTCTTGAGCAGTAAATGGGCATTCCTCAGTACCACGGCAGATGTCGGTTTAGACCGGCTTCGTCATGAAAGGGTTAATTAGCAACAATGATATCGCGACAATAATGCTAATGATGAATTATAATTAAGATGATGCTAAATATGACATCGTTTATCCGCCTTAGCTTGTAAATTGTGCAAATTTATTGTTCCCCAAATGCAACTTTGTGACCTGGGTGTAAATAAAACTGAATTGAATTGAATTGAAAAAAAATTATGAGCGACGGTTCAAAACTTGTCTACCCATGTCCCGCACAAGAAATTGATGAGCAGGGGAACGGACTGACAAACAGACGGCAAACGCCATCACATAAAACATGCATGCTTTCGCACAGCGTATAAAAGTGTGTATTTTAGGGAAAACGCTGCAATAATTAGCATCTATTTTAATTTCGCTTAGCTTGCAATCATGACTCGTCAAAACAAAAAAGCTGAGATAACTATAATGGTAGTTATCAATCTGTAAACTTAATGGACAGCGCAATTTATCAGGGGTTTAATCACAATCATCAACACTTTGCAGGGGCTTTCGCAGATTATGTTATGCATTCAGCAAATAAATACGCCTATCCACATCGTATCAGAGATATTTGGCATAAATGGTGCTTACGCATGCGCATTAACAACGTTGTTGTATGCGCTGAATTTTAAAATCACACATCGCCGTGATTTTAAAAACCCCGCCACTATCAGTTGTCAATGTTACGTTCGAGAGCTTTGGCCTGTTGTTAAAAGTCTTGCCGTTACTTGACTTGATAGAGTTTACGTGGCAGCAGTTATGGGGGATATAATTACAAAATCACCGGCTAGAAACCGACTCAAACTATCTCCTGTTGAGCATTTTTTCAGGTAAGGCCAGACCAATTGACTGGTGAGGTGGGGTGGGGTAAAAATTTCAATACTGTTCATCATGTTAATTGTCAAGATTGATCAAGAAAATCCAAAACGTTTTCTCATTGAGTTTACATTTGCAGGTCAAGTGAAGACTATTTTTGAAATATTACCACTGGAATGGCTGGCTCGTTAACGAGCCAGCCATTCCAGTGGTAAATTTTCAAATATCCGTTTCTCTAGCCCAGCAAATAGACTGTTCAGATGACCATTGCAAAGCCATTCTGACCAGCTTGACCATTAAAGGGTTAACACAGCTACAGAGAATAAAACAAGTTAGGCCTACAGAAAATTCTGAGGAATTGACCTTTCCCATATTAGCGTATTTTGGGGAAATACCTTCCCAGAATGCATTGCTCATACCACTTCTAGCTGGTAATCGCGATAGCCGACGTGCAAACGGATAGAGCGCACTTTAAACGGCGTGTATGAAGAACTAATTTCATAATATTATTGAAGTTATACATCATTGGAAAGCTAAGACAATTTTGAATTTTTCTGTATTCCTTTTGATAATTTCGTAAAATTTAATACAGTTGTTTGTAATTTTAAAATCGGCCCGATTATCCATTTGATTTAATGGATCTAGATATAACGGTGTATTTTTTAAACGTAAATAACTCAGTGAAAATTTTACAAGAATATAAACAATGATGCATCAATGTTTAGGCAATTGAATGCGCGGTCCAATGTTGTATGAGTTAAATAATATAATGATTTTAGTTTATCATACGAACGGTCGGTCATAGGAACGGTGTAAATTGCGATGTATTTTAGTGCAATAGTATCTCAAGGCCGGGCAACTGCTTGTTGGCGGCGCTATCAGCCAGCAAGCAGTCCTGCTTTGAGTGTTGATGTAGGGGAATCCCCGCGCAATTACGTCAATGTGGGAAAGGCGTATTAAGGTGAAATATTGCTAGATGGAAAGAATGTTGAACATAATGCCTTAAAATTCCCAGTGTTATCTTTTTTCTAGACATGGAAAAATTAAGAAAAATTTGGTTAGGAGAGTTTGTAAAACAAAAAATAAATTGGCATGGCCTAACAGTAGGTTGCGCTGCCACACATACATATAACGTAGCCTACATTGAATCTAGTTTATGCTAAATTTTTCAATTCAATTTATTTACACACAGACCACAATGTGGCATATGGGGTCCATTAATACATACATTTACGCTGTCAAACAGTTACAGCAGTGACTGGCTGTTTGTTATTCGTCTAACAATAATGGGCCGCACGTGGCGTGATGGTGAGTGCTATCCCAGGATTTTCAGACGTCACTGCCGAAGTATTTACCATAAATCAGATGTCTTGTAAAGTGCTATTGAACGCAAATGCCAATTTATTAATATTATCGTGTGGGCCATGTGACATCCCGTGGGATTTCAATGCAGAAATTATTCTACCTATTCAGAAATGTAAAATATCCATCAACTAACATAACAAAAGATATTGGCACTGTGACAATTTGTTAGATTTAAAATGGTGGCTATTTTCCAAAACTGCCGCCAATATGTACACGAATTTTGAAAAAAGTGTCTATTATTATGTTTCTAAACATGCCGATTCTGCTTCTAACATTTAGAATGCATTAGGACCGAGGTCTGACTAGTTATTAAAAATTGTTACTTTTTAGTCATTTATCTTGGCAAAATTATTTGTGCAAAAACCAGTCGAATTTCCAATGACATCATTTGTGTAGCCCACCGGTATCTATCTATCCATCTATCCTAACCATACGTATCATCGAATTCATCACAATTTCTGTCAGCAGAGTCCTCATCAATGTCATCGTAATTATCATATCCATCAGTTAAGCTGACTTGATCATCCTCGTGATTCTCACACTCATCATCATTGTCAGAGCAAACACACAAATCTGTGCACTTCAAACCAGCCTTCCGCGTTGGTTTGCAGAACATTTAGTTTTGACACATCCATCGTCGTTGATTGGCTAATAGCAGTTAAACTAGGTCACTCCCCCACTCCTGATATGGTCATGAGCCACGCCCCCTTATAGTAGAAGAGGGGCCGTGATCATATATGGAGTAGGAGTGTGGGTTATTTGGCCGCTATTAGCCGATCACCGACGTCGTCTACCGATGCTGCTGGTGTTGCATTGATGGTAGTAAGGTCCCACATCCCCATCAAACATATGACTAGGCCTACTCCCCACACTAAGAAAGGGTGCACAGTAGGCCTAAGAAGTGAGTTGATGAAGTTATTAGCGAAATAGGCGATGTGCACTCTTCAGCTTTCTGTGTGCAAGTGAGAGCAGTGTGAAGTTGCTGAGGGATGGGGGTGAGAGAGAGAGAGAGAGAGAGAGAGGTGTCAATCTTTTTAACATGTTTGATTCTGATTGGTGTTCGGTGGACACCGTCTCTGATTGGGTGTTCATTTTCAAATTTGCTATCTTCTGATTGGTGTTCCATGGACGCCGTCTCTGATTGAGTGTTCTTTTCTCTCCAGATTTTATCTAGAAATCTAAAAATATAATCCTTATGGCACAATTTTGATGTTCTTTGTCAGATTGGTGGTCAGTGGACATTGTCTCTGATTGGTTGTTCCGTTCCTGTCAGATTTAAAAATAGATCAGGTGTTTCCTCCAGATTTGATCTATTTAAAAAAAAAATTTGGCGCCATTTCAATATGCTGGCTTCTTATTGACGTTCGGTGAATTCCATCATTGATTGGTTGTTCTTCTCCCACCAGAGTTTAATCCGTTTTTTTAATATTCTGGCGCCATTTCAAAATTTTTTAGCCCCACTTTAATGTGCTATATTCTGGTCGTTCTTCAGTGGATACAATCATTCCTTTCTTGTTCTTTTCCCCACCAGATTTTATTTCCCTTTCAAACTATAAATCTGAATAATAGTAACATTCTTCAGATATAGTGTTAAACGAATACCCACAAGTTATGACATTTTCTCTGAATAGGGAAACTAGGGAAACGAAACACCATTTCATAGCTGAAAAGTCTGAAATGGACCATCCTACCCCACAACACTGATACAGCAATCACCTTACAGTTATAGAAAATATTCAGTATGTTAGAGGGTTAATTTCCCCTAAACACATACAACCATGCAATGTTGAGTCTGATTAAGACAATAACCTCAGCTAATCTGATGGCCTCATGATCTCATGATTATTTTACTGCGATAAAGTAGTTAAATGCTGGTTTGGAAAAACTGTGTTCTCTATTTCCACAATTTAAAAATGAAAACGAGCTTTGCAAAACCGGTGAAAATATTTTTCAGGAATTTTTACAGATCATCGGATAACTGGAGCCTATTATAGCGCTTTGGCCTGTTGTTTAGAATTCTGCAGAATCATACTAAAACATTCAAAGTTGATGTTTATCCTGTTTTTAGATATCTCTACAATAAAATCATTCCAATAAAGGAAACAGTTCAAAGACATTTACCCAGATACTGACTTCTCAAACCTAGCAGAACAAGTAAGGATTTTGAAATAAAGCTGTAAAACCAAGATTCTATAACATTCAACGTTAAAATATGTATTTAAGTTTTCGCCTTACTTTGAAGGTAGTAGGATGAGTGTGGGGAGATACGAGTTTTAAAATATATATATTGATTGAGAAAGTTTTGGCAGTTACTGAGATAAGTGGGCATGTGCGCCAAACCTGTAAAATCCAAATACATGTACGCGATTTACGTTAATTAGCCAACTACCCTTTTTCTTAGCCAAATCTGAACTATATTAGCTAATGCTTTCCAGTATCTACGATCATCATCACCAGGAAACCCTTTCAATGCAACATACCAGATGCAAAATTAGGTTGAATATTTTGAAACTAATTTGCCTGGAAGCTGTTGCTGCCTAAGGCAGCAACAGCTTCCCGTCAAATGAGTTTCAGGATATCCTTTTTGGCCTATAGGTGTGCTTTTGATCTGATATATTAAGATTTCAGGGTTTACTTTGCCACAATAAAACAAAGTATAAGTACTAGTTACATCAGTAGGCCTATACTTATCTTAAAATGTTCTTCAAAGTTAATTTTAATGATTCTTTACTTAGAAATTATGGAAAACATGATTAAAAAATATAATTTGCCAAATATTTAACCAATCCTGCTTACTATTAGCCAGATCTCAATTTTAATAGCATTTGGCTAATTGGCGAATGGGTAGGTCGGGCCCGGTTGGATGATTATTACAACATTATGAAGAATTCAACAAACAAGGATCCGGACTTAATGACCAATGTTTTCAACCACGTGCCTGTAAGTAAAACATAATCGTATTTTGCTCAGCTAAAGATAAGATAATATTTTAACTCATCAATGAGATTTTGATAAATTCATAATTGTTTAAAAAGAATTATCTCTTTTAACCTCTCTTGTGGCAACAGCGCCTCAAATCGCTCAAAATTCTACTTGATATATCAATTAAACAGTTTGATGGTCAATATTTTTCAAGATATTTTAATTTTAGACTATTTTTGTAAATTTACCACAGAATTTATTTTCGCCGGCTTGACCATTAAAGGCGCAATGGTAAAGACAATTATAGTTTTTTACTTAGCCAGTTTCTATCCGCTGACCGAGAGAAAAGTATTTTTGGAAATTTACCACTAGAATGACTGGCTCGGTTACCGAACCAGTCATTTTAGTGGTAAATATAAAAAAATACTCTTCGGTTATATGTTCTTGCAAAGCTAATGTTTGAATTCCTGCACCGATTAAAGCGCATATCAGTTCTGTTTCTCAAAACCCTGAATTTACTTTCTAAAAACCTGGGATTTACCAAATATCTATGTTGACAGAATCAATTATCAAGAATCCTGCGTCTTTTTGCATTTAGAGATAAAAGGCTGTTACACTTTAAATCTTTTCATAAAATGAAACTGTTACACTTTTTCAATAAAACACACTAATAGAATGTTCATTTTAAGATTGATGATATACACCCATTGCTAAAACTCTGAACGATGCTAACTGATCGCTTTACCCCTTTCGTGACTACGTTTATATCATGTAAATCTTCGATGCGGACTAAGTTTTTCCCCATAATCTTCGTAAATTCTACTTATTTCGACATAAGAAATAGTTACTTTCACATGCCTATTTATACCTTAAACAACATGTTCACTCGTGAGTACACCGGCCGTAGACGGCTCATGCATTAGTAGTAGGATTTCTGATAATGCTATTCAATATACCGTCGCTGTGATGTCGGTGGTGTCACTGGAATTCTATATAATTGGGCCCTGTGTGGGTATGGTGGTGTGTACTTTCGTAAAATAGCAGCTATGTATATACTAATGAGGTTATAAATGGACGAAATTAAACCTGTTATTGTGTGCATCTAACAGCTACAGGGAGACAACTGTTTATGGCAAAATCCTGCTAGCAATAAGATTTTAGAATGTAGGTCGTCATTGGCTGGTGTAGTCCTGAGTGATCCGAAGAAATCCGAAAACCTTTTACAATGTGACAAACTGGAAGGCAAGGGTCTGCAATCTCTGACTGCTCGTGATCGTGTTAAGAGATCGTCGCTCTAATGGTCAACAGATAGACTGTGCATTATTTTAACATAAGCATTATGTCCCATTCTCTCTTGTATTTTTCAGTTCAAGCCACACTGGCTATAGTTGTAGCAATGAAACCGTCGGTACAGATGGCAGACGTGTCGAATCATCGGCAATGACACCGGATACAGTTGAGAATGAAGTGTGCATTGGACTTGGTGGTTCATTGAAAGATATTCAGCCCACTGCATCTTCAAAACAAGATGGCTATAACGGCATACGTGATGTGAAAAAGGACACAATAAAACTAATTAGTGATACGCAGTACGGGAGCATTGACCGTGGTTATGGTCAGGTCAAAGAAACTCATCCCCGAACTAACACAGTAATACGGACAGACCTGATGGTATGCAGTCCTGTTGAACTTCATGAATCTACTACAAGCTCTGCAGCAAACATTACTCAAAATAATGACAATAATAGTGAGAAAGAGTTTCCGGAATATGCCAGAGGAAGCCATTTACGTGCAGTTCTTGTACTCTCCTTTGCATTCCAATTAGCATTTACTTCATACACTAGTGTGCAGAATTTGCAGAGTTCTTTAAACCCCGCTGATGGCTTAGGTGTAATCTCTCTTGGCTGTCTCTATGGAAGTATCATCGTGGCAGGATTTGTTACACCAATAGTTATCAGGATACTCGGTGCAAAACTCTCTCTAGTTGTAGCCTGGTTTTGTCATTGTGTTTATATCGGCGCAAACTTCTACCCTACATGGATTACGCTTATCCCAGCATCTGTGATTCTAGGTCTAATCTCCGCTCCACTATGGACATCGCATAGTCTATACATAACCCAGCATGCTTTAGCGCAATCTGCAGAAACAGGAATGCCTTTGCATAAGATTCTAAGCAAATACTTTGGGATATCATTCACCTTATTTGGTACCACGCATATCATTGGAAATTTGATTGCATCCTTGGTGCTACATTCCCACAGTTCTAGTATGACCAGGAATCTAGGCAACACCAGTATAACTTACAATGACACACTGTACAACAACGCAACCTATCCTGACATAAACCCCAATGCTTTACAATTTTGCGGAGTCAAGGATTGCCCACGAGACGCGAACCCCACAGTAACAATCCAGGAACCCGAATCAGCCATAGTGTATATCTTATTGGGGATCTTCCTAGCTATCGATGTATTGGCGTTATTATTGACAATTGCACTCTTACAACCGTTGAAGAATGGAAGCGATGAGGCGTCAAAGTTGTTTCAGTCACTAACCTCATGTTGTCTGTTGATCTTCACTGATAGAAAGATGCTGCTACTGATGCCTCTTTGCTTGTCTCATGCCATGGAACAGGCTGTGTTATTCGCGGATTTCACCAAGGTAGGAGCAATGAATGGTGTTCCGCGATCTAACGCCACCACCAAACCACCACATCACCACCACACCACCACCACCACACCACCACACCACCACACCACCACACCACCACACCACCACACGCAGCATTACTATGACCACACCGCTCTACCACATCAATTCAACCCTTTAAATGCGACCAGATGTGAACAATCATTTGTAATTTATTAGGTGTTTTGTTGGATACTTTGACACAGATTTGACTGGGAGCTGGTGCTGCCATAAAGCAGATTTGACTGGGATCTGGTGCTGCCATAAAACAGATTTGACTGGGGGCTGGTGCTGCCATAAAGCAAATTTGACTGGGAGCTATACAGCAGATTCCTATCTAATTTGTTTCAAACTATTCAAGATCTTAACTGGTGATGGCGTTGACCATTAAACCGGTTTAACCAGATATTCGGTTTATTTGGTGATAAATATTGACTTAGTTATCGTGAAAAATTATTCACAATACCACGAAATTAGAACGTTTTTAGCGGTAGACATAAATCTGTAGCTATAACATCTGATGTAATCTTTAGAGGATGTCGTGAAATAAGTCTTTAAATTATTTTAAAACATTATATTTTGCGCTTAATATTAAATTATAGAGAGAGAAATTATTTCTAAGGTCGTAATCGTAATCTGCCATTGCACAATTTCACTCATCTATGAGATTCCTAGACAATGGACCTTTCTGCCTTTAGTTATGCCCCGCCCATCTCTAGCTAAGCTCCACCCACATCTCGCTCGTGTTGGGATCCATCGATCTCTGAATACCCTGACTATCAATTTCCACATATTCAACAGCATATTTATTAAATAGCAAAGAATTACAAAGACATACAATTCATAAACGTGTCGGAGTATTTGAGAATGGATGACGGTCTATATGGAACCCTTTATGACGTAATGATTGTGACGTCATCATACACGCCCTGAGCTGATTATGACGTCATACGAGGTCATATGATCGATGGATACTCTGGAAAGGTGAATTCCAACACACGCAACCCGTTAATGCAACAGTCGACCGTTTCCCCCCAATTCCATGTATACCTTTAAGGTTAGTCAATCGAATACGATTTTGGATCCGTTTAGTCACCGGTTCCGAAGCTCAGATGAAACAGATGTGAGTAGGTAATCTTCTACAAAAAATGTTATTATTATCTAATCAAAGAGTTGGAACTGGATGCAGAACAGTTTCAGGATTATTTTCGTCTTTATTTAGCCGGAATACGGCGGGAGCATATGTTTATGTTGACGTCATGCACGAAAATCTACTCCGTTTTCTGGTCAACATACACAAACTCAGAAAAGAAAGCAGAGAAAGACACATGGATGTTATCATCTAATCAAAGAGATGCAGGATGGTTTCAGGAAAATTAGCTCCAAGGGCCATTCAAAAAGTATTGCGGACACAGAGGAAAATGGATAACGTAGGCGGATATATCGAATAGCTAACACAGAAATAGTCCATTTACCCGGCGATTGCATATGCGGAACATGCAAACGGACACATGGGATCGCAGATTAAGTCGAGTTCCGTGTGTCTGCATTCTGCACACGCAATCTACATACTCAATCCATTAGCGCATCCCTCATTCCAGACTCATGTGTGAGTTTAACCACTCTTTTGTCAACAGGGCCTCAAAGCACTTAAACTACTACTAGGTATGTCAATTAAACATTTTGATGCTAAATATTTTTCAAGATATTTTAATTAGGCCACACCTTCATGCCCTATATGGTCTACTTTTATCGATTTTTAAAGGGCCACACCCGACTGACCATATATGGGCATGAGGTCGTGGCAAATGAGATGACACCATAACCCTCTCAGCCAATCAGAACAGCCGCCCATCATTGGGTGGCAATGTCTTACCGGAGGATAATCTTGGAAACTAAGCATTATGGGTCCACTATGTGGAAGGTTCAGATATAGCTTGGTTACTGTGCAGCCATTATTAGCAGCTCGCACCGTGTTCCTGTGCATAACAACTCACACTGAATGCTACACGTTATGCTGTACATTATTACAATGTATGTTATACCTGACTCGTACAACCACTTGCATCCCTCGCAACATGGCTGCAAGGTGTTGATATTTTACTTAGACTCTCGCTCATACCCATAGGCTGTACGTTGTTCCCTAGCGACATGATTTGTCTAACCTGATTCAGGCACGATTTCCCTGGTTCACGCGTATACAATCTTGATATTTGATCTTTTGACACCGAAGTGTTCACAAATCTTCGGGACAACACAGACAACCCCCACCCCCACCCCCAATCCCAAGTAAGTCTGATCAACAAGTCTAAGTAGAGCTAGAGTTATCTTGAGAGCTCCTGTTTGAAGAGTTTTCAAAATGTTCATTTTATTAGTTTAATTTGAACCTTTAACTTTTGACCTCTAACCTCTAACCTCTAATTTGATTCTATCTATCGCGCATACACATTCATAACTCCTCTGTATGCCTTCAACCCTATTATATGCACTATTTAGCCATTAGCCCTTTCGCGACAAGTACACACACAGTATTGATTTTTACATGGCGTTTTTGAAAATAATTTGTCAGAGTATTTAGTTGTTGTTTATATTAGTTTTGGGAATTGGTACTATTTTTGTGATCGATGATTGGTTTTACATACTAACCGATGATCAATTATTGATCGATCATAACATTTTCTCATTTTCTACCCATTTTGAATGCAGTAATTATATCATGTTCAAGGATAATTATCCCCTTCAAACCAAGTCGCAGGTACATTGTATGACAGATTGTTAATAATTTAAGAAATAATATGTTGAATATTTTGAAACTAATTCGACTGAAAGCTGTTGCTGCCTTAGGCAGCAAAAATCTTCCAGTCAAATAAGTTTCAAAATATTCAACATGTTATTGGTATGGTTGCTTTGAAATTAACATACTATTTCAGGGCTGAAAGAATTAATGTCTTAGACTAAGGAGTAATACTATATAGTTGTAACAATTAAATTTAAATTCTTTTCTAAAAGGTTCGTTTTCTAGCTTGACCAGTCAAAATATAATAATAAAGTCAATTTATAAACAACCAAAATCGATCTCTGAAATCATGAACGATCGGTTGGTTGAACATGCGAACCAATCAATCATCGATCAAATAGATTAATCGGAACAACACTAGTTTATATATCACCAATATCGCCAAGAGCCGAGCTATCTAGGGTATGCATTATATCAATATTAGATTATATCTAATTATTGATTTTTCTCGACTTCACAACTAGAGGGAATTTGCAACATTTCAGTAGTATTTGTATAAATCTGCTATCCAGCGCAAATCTGCAAATATTTTAACCAACATTTTGAACGGAATCAGTAGTCTGCCATTACATATACTTATAAACATTTTCAACATAATCTGTGATCTGGATTGCACATTTTCATTAATATTCTCACCAATAGGGTCGCCTCCCTTACAGGACGATTATCACTCAGATATTATCACTTCAAGTTGTCAATAACACACTACGACAGCTTGGACCCTGCTCCTATTCCAACCCACATGCAATCGTAATTTCAAAAAATTACATCAGTTACCAGCACATACAGTTTTTAACCAGAGCTCTGTGTCGTTCTATTAACATCAATATTACGCTCATCCGTACTCAATGGATACCATTTATAACTACTGATTATAGCTTATGCCATGTCCATCAGATTCCATGCATTTTATCTCGCACCGATGTGTGATGCCGTGATGGATGGGCCGATGGGCGTGGTGCAGGTCGGTTAATCAGGCGGACCTAGTCCAAACACACAATGTATCAGCTATTACAATTCACCTTTCCAGAATCATAATCAGATCAGTGCTTGTATGATGACGTCACAATCATTACGTCATAGAGGGTTCCATATAGACCGTCATTAAATCTCAAACAGTCCGACACGTTGTATGAAGTGTATGTCTTTGTAATTCTTTGCTATTTAATAAACATGCCGTTGAATATTTTGAAATTAATTTGACTGGGCGCTGTTGCTGTGCAGCAACAGCAACCAGGCAAATTAATTTCAAAATAATCAACAGTTTACCTGTGTAGTTTTTTGGAAATTTATAGTCAGGGTGTTCAGAGATCGATTGAACCCAACACGAGCGAGGTGTGGGTGGAGCTTAGCTAGAGATGGGCGGGGCATAGCTAAAACCGGAAAGGTCCATTTGATCTGTTTTATATGTATCACGCAATAATGCTATATGTTATAAACGGAGGGAGGTGATCTGTCATTCAAGTATCTGACGTAATGATCAAATATGTCATACGTTATCTGACGTCACAATCAAAATTAGGTCTACTGTGTACAAAGTGTATGTCTTTAATGAATTTACAATTTAATAAACATTCTGTTGAATATTGAGATTTTTACAAACGTGACTAGCAGCTATTGGTGGCTGTGACACGTTGCTTCTCTAGTTACCGTGAAATTGAGATTCTGGAATGGCAAATGCTCAAACTGTTAAAATGGATTCTAACTTGTGCAGTACAAAATGGGCAGAGTTTATCTAGAAATTGGCGGGGCATAGCTAGAAATGAATTCCCCTATTCTTGTATGTTTGCAGTCGTACATCAGCTGTAGTGTCGGCATCAGTATGATTGGCTACGTGTTGACGGCTTATGGTATTGCCTATACACTCTCCTCTCTCTTGGTCAACCAGATCGCTTACTGGACAGGTCGGCAGGTTCTGTTTGTTACGGCAATGACCACCAATATGATCACCTTCAGTGTGATGTCGGTATGGACTCCACTTGGTTATTCAGGGCTATGGGTGATGATTGTTATAGCCATTGGCTCCGGTTTGTCAGAGGGTATATGGCAAACTCAAGGGAATGGTAAGTATGGGTCGATCTACTGGATTGTGAGAGATATAGGGCTGTAACAAGACGTATTGTGTATAACAATATTAGCATTGCATAATCATGATATGGAGGTCACCATGATTAGAAACACAACTTTCAGGCAAATTGTTTTCAAACATATTACACACTTTGACAGTCTTCATTATGCAAAATAATGATTATAATGCACTCTCTTTAGAGTCGTTCGTTCACAGTTGGTATACTCTATTCTTTCGATAAAAACTTTTATTTTGAATAGTGTGAGATTAGTTTGATTGCAAGTTGTTAACGGCCTATGAATGCACCGTTATCCAGTTAAATTTATTACAAAACATTCAACCTATTTTCTAACATGCTTCCACCGAAGAATATAGATATAAGAAATTCAACGATGCACAGTGTGAAATTATACATGAAAAATCCATCAATTTTACACGAAAATAACCTACTTTCAGAGCGGCATGCTTCTATGCGAGATTATACACGAAACACTGCACATTCATCCCAAAACAGACAGAACACCGCTGTGCTAAAAATGATGATTAAGATGATACAGAAAAATTACTACATTTGTGTGAAATCATACACAGAAAATACATGTTTTACACGAAAATAACCCACTTTCAAACGGTCGTGCTTCTAAGTGAGCTTATGCACGAAACAGTTGATTGGCTGGACGATAGCATCTATAATCACAGTATACCAAACTTCCATGTATAATCTCAGCCAATCAACTCCATTATATGTATAATCTTAACCAATCCCTTTTTAGTGCATCAGTGTTCAGTCTAAAAAAAATATATATTTTGAGACTGAACACTGATGCACTAAAAAAAGGATTGGTTAAGAGCACGGAAGTTTGGTTTACTGTGATTATAGATGGAAAGCGACTGATTGAATAAAGGAGTTGATTGGCTGAGATTATACACGGAAAGTGTGTGTACTGTGATTATAGATGGAAAGAGACTGATTGGAAGAGGAATTATTCATAAAAAGCAGCTGATTGGCTGAGATTATACATGGAAGTTTGGTTTACTGTGATTATAGATGGAAATAGACTGATTGGAGGAGGAAGACCTGGAGGCATAAGCTGACTTCCTAAAAGCAGCACCATTACTGGCCAAAAATGACATAATTACTGCTACACGAAAAAACAGCATAGTTTCCTCTCACCTCTCACATGATCTGATTGGTTGAGAAAATCAGCTAGGGGTCGACCCATTTTGCTTCGGTCGCCCCCACACCCCACCTGACCTCGACCAATCAGATCGCGAGTTAAAAAAACTAGGTCATTTGTCATGTAGTGATAATTAGAACATTTTTCGGCCAGCGGTGTTACTATGCTACTTACAAGTCATGAAAACTAATCGAAAACAAGTGCCAAAACTGTTCTATGCGATTAAAATATTTTTAATGGAAAAGGATGATGGTTCGTCAAGGAAAATGGTCGCCTTGTACCGTGTCTCTTTGATGTGTATGGTGATCCAGCTATCCAGCTTACCATGGTATCTGGCTAGGAGCTTTCCCATTACTGTCTGTATCCCTGGGTAAATACTGGGCCATATTGGCGCAGTGCCGGGCCAGTAACATGTACTATCATGGATGTCTCCTGGCAGTCCTAGATCTGGGAGTTTCACTACGCCATCTCTCTTTCTCCTGAATAGAGGGTTTCTCCATAAAATATCTATTTCGCCAGTGTAATGATGTTTCCCCATACCGTCTCTTGCCAATGGGTACGTTTTCCTGGTACTGTTTCTCTTTCCATTGGGCATTTGGCGCCTGCTTAAAGTTTCCATTTATCCTGGGTAGTGCGTTTTCTTTCCTGTTATAATACTAAAGACTTTACTAACTAAGTTTGAGCCAGTTATTCCATTTGTCAACATGGTCACTTTGCGTACATGTCATTAGTAAAACTTTTAAAATAGTCTTCTCTCGGCCTACAAATGGAAATTGAGTAATAAAGAAAATTGTCTGACAAATGTTTACCATTAAAGGGTTTAATTTACTATAATTTAGGCATCTTATCTTCCTGCAGCCCTAATTTACTATAATTTAGGCATCTTATCTTCCTGCAGCCCTAATTTACTGTAATTTAGGCATCTTATCTTCCTGCAGCCCTAATTTACTATAATTTAGGCATCTTATCTTCCTGCAGCCCTAATTTACTATAATTTAGGCATCTTATCTTCCTGCAGCCCTAATTTACTATAATTTAGGCATCTTATCTTCCTGCAGCCCTAATTTACTATAATTTAGGCATCTTATCTTCCTGCAGCCCTAATTTACTGTAATTTAGGCATCTTATCTTCCTGCAGCCCTAATTTACTATAATTTAGGCATCTTATCTTCCTGCAGCCCTAATTTACTATAATTTAGGCATCTTATCTTCCTGCAGCCCTAATTTACTGTAATTTAGGCATCTTATCTTCCTGCAGCCCTAATTTACTGTAATATAGGCACCTTATCTTCCTGCAGCCCTAATTTACTGTAATTTAGGCATCTTATCTTCCTGCAGCCCTAATTTACTGTAATTTAGGCATCTTATCTTCCTGGAGCCCTAATTTACTGTAATTTAGGCATCTTATTCTCCTGCAGCCCTAATTTACTGTAATTTAGGCATCTTATCTTCCTGCAGCCCTAATTTACTATAATTTAGGCATCTTATCTTCCTGCAGCCCTAATTTACTATAATTTAGGCATCTTATCTTCCTGCAGCCCTAATTTACTGTAATTTAGGCATCTTATTTTCCTGCAGCCCTAATTTACTGTAATTTAGGCATCTTATCTTCCTGCAGCCCTAATTTACTATAATTTAGGCATCTTATCTTCCTGCAGCCCTAATTTACTGTAATTTAGGCATCTTATCTTCCTGCAGCCCTAATTTACTGTAATATAGGCACCTTATCTTCCTGCAGCCCTAATTTACTGTAATTTAGGCATCTTATCTTCCTGCAGCCCTAATTTACTGTAATTTAGGCATCTTATCTTCCTGGAGCCCTAATTTACTGTAATTTAGGCATCTTATTCTCCTGCAGCCCTAATTTACTGTAATTTAGGCATCTTATCTTCCTGCAGCCCTAATTTACTGTAATTTAGGCATCTTGTTTTCCTGCAGCCAAAATTTACTGTAATTTAGGCATCTTGTTTTCCTGCAGGCCTAATTTACTGTAATTTAGGCATCTTGTTTTCCTGCAGCCCTAATTTACTGTAATTTAGGCATCTTATCTTCCTGCAGCCCTAATTTACTGTAATTTAGGCATCTTATCTTCCTGCAGCCCTAATTTACTCTAATTTAGGCATCTTGTTTTCCTGCAGCCCTAATTTACTGTAATTTAGGTATCTTGTTTTCCTGCAGCCCTAATTTACTGTAATTTAGGCATCTTGTTTTCCTGCAGCCCTAATTTACTGTAATTTAGGCATCTTGTTTTCCTGCAGCCCTAATTTACTGTAATTTAGGCATCTTGTTTTCCTGCAGGCCTAATTTACTGTAATTTAGGCATCTTGTTTTCCTGCAGCCCTAATTTACTGTAATTTAGGCATCTTATCTTCCTGCAGCCCTAATTTACTGTAATTTAGGCATCTTGTTTTCTTGCAGCCCTAATTTACTGTAATTTAGGCATCTTGTTTTCCTGCAGCCCTAATTTACTGTAATTTAGGCATCTTGTTTTCCTGCAGGCCTAATTTACTGTAATTTAGGCATCTTGTTTTCCTGCAGCCCTAATTTACTGTAATTTAGGCATCTTATCTTCCTGCAGCCCTAATTTACTGTAATTTAGGCATCTTGTTTTCCTGCAGCCCTAATTTACTGTAATTTAGGCATCTTGTTTTCCTGCAGCCCTAATTTACTGTAATTTAGGCATCTTGTTTTCGTGCAGCCCTAATTTACTGTAATTTAGGCATCTTATCTTCCTGCAGCCCTAATTTACTGTAATTTAGGCATCTTATTTTCCTGCAGCCCTAATTTACTGTAATTTAGGCATCTTGTTTTCCTGCAGCCCTAATTTACTGTAATTTAGGCATCTTGTTTTCCTGCAGCCCTAATTTACTGTAATTTAGGCATCTTGTTTTCCTGCAGCCCTAATTTACTGTAATTTAGGCATCTTGTTTTCCTGCAGCCCTAATTTACTGTAATTTAGGCATCTTGTGTTCCTGCAGCCCTAATTTACTGTAATTTAGGCTTCTTATTTTCCTGCAGCCCTAATTTACTGTAATTTAGGCATCTTGTTTTCCTGCAGGCCTAATTTAGTGTAATTTAGGCATCTTATCTTCCTGCAGCCATAATTTACTGTAATTTAGGCATCTTATTTTCCTGCAGCCCTAATTTACTGTAATTTAGGCATCTTATCTTCCTGCAGCCCTAATTTACTGTAATTTAGGCATCTTATCTTCCTGCAGCCCTAATTTACTGTAATTTAGGCATCTTATCTTCCTGCAGCCCTAATTTACTGTAATTTAGGCATCTTGTTTTCCTGCAGTCCTAATTTACTGTAATTTAGGCATCTTGTTTTCCTGCAGCCCTAATTTACTGTAATTTAGGCATCTTGTTTTCCTGCCGCCCTAATTTACTGTAATTTAGGCATCTTGTTTTCCTGCAGCCCTAATTTACTGTAATTTAGGCATTTTATTTTCATGCAGCCCTAATTTACTGTAATTTAGGCATCTTATTTTCCTGCAGCCCTAATTTACTGTAATTTAGGCATCTTATTTTCCTGCAGCCCTAATTTACTGTAATTTAGGCATCTTATTTTCCTGCAGCCATAATTTACTGTAATTTAGGCATCTTATTTTCTTGCAGCCCTAATTGCCATGCTGTTTGAAGAAGATCAACTCCCGCCAGCATATGCCAACATGCAGTCGTGGCGAGCATTGAGTTTCACCGTGGTGTTTGGGTACAGCTCTTTACTGTGCACCGGAACCAAATTGTATATCGCCATGGCTGTGCTGACATCCGGGGCTCTCGGTTATGCCATTGTGGAACTGATCGTGTGGAAGGGGTCCCCAATAAAAAACCAATGATAATATTTTACCAATTTGAACCTGTAATCCTATTTATCATACTTTTACAGACATAATATACGTAACTTGTTGAAAATTTTGAAACCAATTTGATGGAATCTTCTGCTGTTTTAGGCATCATCAGCTTTTAGTCAAATTAGTTTCAAGTTATTCAACAGCATTTGAGCTCATACGTAATGAATTTATTATATTTGAGAGTAGTAGTAGCAATAGTAGTAGTAGTAGTAGTAGTAGTAGTAGTAGTAGTAGTAGTAGTAGTAGTAGTAGTAGTAGTAGGAGTAGTAGTAGTGGTGGTGGTGGTGGTGGTGGTGGTAGTAGTAGTAGTAGTAGTTATTGTAGTAGTAGTGGCAGCAGCAGCGACGGTAGCTGGAGCAGCAGTGGTAGTAGTAGTAGTAGTAGTAGTAGTAGTAGTAGTAGTAGTAGTAGTAGTAGTAGTTGTAGTAGTAGTAGTAGTAGTAGTAGTAGTAGTAGTAGTAGTAGTAGTAGTAGTAGTAGTAGTAGTAGTAGTAGCAGCAGTAGCAGTAGTAGTAGTAGTAGTAGTAGTAGTAGTAGTAGTAGTAGTAGTAGTAGTAGTAGTAGTAGTAGTAGTAGTAGTAGTAGTAGTAGTAGTAGTTATTCGACCCACTAATTAGCCCTGGGCCCCGAACAGTCTTAATCAGGCTCTGACTATGTCCCACCCATTTCTAGTTAAGCTAGCCCTGCCGTTTGTAAACGTGTGTCAGAATTGATTTATGTGCTTTGAACCCTGAATTCTTGGTTCAGTCAAGAGAAGATTATATTCAAGGAAATTATAGCCTACACATAAGCTGTTGAATATTTTGAAACCAGAATGTTTATTAACTTGTGAATTTATTCAAATACATACAATTCGTAAACTCGTGGGATACTTTTTGATTTTCATTATGGAGCTATACCTCATTATGACGTATTCAATTATGATGTCAGGGACTTGAGTTACAGATCAGAGCCATCTATAATCCGAGTTCCCCATCTCATGAGATGACCGATGTCCACTATTTCCACCAGGTAGAGAGACAGAGCACCTCACATATACCCATAGTAGTTACATCAACGTGTCTAGAAATCAGTTTTTTTACACAGAGATGCACTGCAGCAACAGCTCCCAGTGAAAGTCGTTTCAAAATATTCAACAAAATGTTTATTAAATTGGAGATTTATTCAAAGACATACGATTCAGACTATTACTGTTGTGCCTTTGGCCCTTTCTTGTTGGACTGATTATCCTGTCATTGTGATGTCAGGCAACACGTGCCTATTTATTAAAGAGTTTGTTGGAGGTCAACCAGAAATGGAGGAATCCAGTTTTAGGTATTCCCCACCCATCTCAAGCTAAACTCCAGCCACACTTTGTCCGTTTTGGGAGCAATCGATCCTTGCGCTCTCTGAATCCCAAGTTCTTGAAAACTATACAGGTAAGGTTGGTTACTTTGGAACTAATTTGACTTGGTGCCAAGAGTAAAAAGTGTAAAGGGTTTGCCCCTTTGGGAGACATATAGCAACTCATAACGCCCTATTACATCTTGACAAACCATGATGGCCAAAACCTCTATAGTGCCATTGGACTACTGTGTCCACAGAGCAACATCATGACCTAGTGTCGTTCTGCTAACAATGGGATTTAAGACAGATAGATAGATTTACATATTGTCTGACAGACCTGAAAACTGTTCACTTAAATACGAAATTCATAACCAGAACACTTATATCTTAGTTTATATAGTATATTTTAGGTGTATTTCAGTAGACTAGTACGATGTTGTTCAATGTACATTATGATTACGTAAAAAGATGTGAATTCTTGGTAATTAATAAGATATATGCAAACTCACGTATATTGTAGTGAATAGTTCTAAAATGTCTGATGACATAAAGTAAAGTATCATGATGGTAAATATCGTTGTTGATAGGCAACACATTATGAAAATATGTATCTATAGTTATATTAATACCTTATAGTGAATGGTTCTAAAATCACTGATGATATGAAGTAAGTATCATGATGAAAGAAAATCAAAGAGGTAAAAGTTAGTAAATGGATGTATGCAAAAGTAATCGAAAAGATAAAAAGTTTAAAATGGTCCATGTCTTAATATCCAAAATATGTTTCTGATAATTCCATAGCTATTCTTTTTAAATATTTAAAAATATTGTCAATAGGACAAAACAAAATGTAAAGACTAAATATAATTCATTAATACATGTCTTCCATTCTTTATAACAATATATCTATAAATGTCGCATAACAGCCCTCCATGATGACACATCAATAACAGCCCACCATGATGACACATCAATAACAGCCCACCATGATGACACATCAATAATATCCCACCTTGATGACACATCAATAACAGCCCACCATGATGACACATCAATAACAGCCCACCATGATGACACATCAATAACAGCCCACCATGATGACACATCAATAACAGCCCACCATGATGACACATCAATAACAGCCCACCATGATGACACATCAATAACAGCCCACCATGATGACACATCAATAACAGCCCACCATGATGACAAATCCATAACAGCCCACCATGATGACAAATTGTTTTTATTTTAAGGGCACCACAACTAGACACACACCCAGTTGCTTATACAATCTATAACCATAGCTAAGCCTAAGTAATCATATTTCTCGAACTAGCTAAAGCTCAAACAAACTAAAAACCAATCTAGGCCCAATGTCACTACATATTGCTAAACAAACTATGTTTGAACTAAACTTAATGTCAGCGCATACTGCTAAAAAGCTAAACCATAACTAAGCTTAAGATTAATTAGATTAAGCCTGTTTGTTTACGAAATTGTAAGATGTTAAATTAGTAAGTGGATTACAGTGGCACCATAGGTTCCAATTTGAATTTTATGATGGGTCCTAACATGTTATTCAAATCAGAATTGGTGCTTAGGAACTTGGCATTGGAACCCTGATGAGATGCCTAATGAATTCAAAATTGACAGGCACTTTAGCCTTTAATTTCCAAAATTCCTTAGAGTAATTATGCATATATTAGTGGAGCCTTTTTTAGCATTACGATTCTTTCGGATTTATTGGCAGTTCCGTACTGTTTTTCACTTTCCTGGTTGATCAACCAATTTTATTTGCAAATACTATGCTAATCTAAGCAAACTTTGACTAAATATAGCTAAACCTAAACTGAGCACATGACAAACCTGGTTAATATACATTTGTTTATTATTTCATAGGCCAGATATGTTGCATAAGCTTGATTAGATACTAAGTAATCTTATTTCAAATAAAAAAATCTTTTCTAGCATAAACCACATGACATCCTAACAAGAGTGCCTTGAGTAAGATATTTATATAACCAATAATATGATCTGTTCATATGCTGAAAATTTTGCAACAATCAAATGTATAGTTGCTAAGATATATACAAGACAAGATAAGCAGTTTATTTTGCAAAAACCTTCATAGAGTCAGCTCTACACTATGATTAAGACAAGGGAGACAATTTGAAGTGTGTTGCTATGGAGAGTGGTTACTAAAGAAAATGTCGTCTGCTGTATATTATATACAATTATTTACAGGTGTATGCTGTTCATATAAATAAGTCTTAAATTGATAACAGGTTTTTTATTTCCTTTATTTCCAATCTAAATATCATGCTTGGTTATATTTCATCCTTCAAAATTAGTATATATTCCATTTGGTACCAGTTTCGCATATGGGAAACAGGACATTTTGACAACCTTGCTAGACAATATCGTCATTGGTCCAAAGGTAATGGCTTTTACTTATAAACATAAGTACCACTGTTCAAATCCTTGCTAATACTGAATACAATTTAATTCATAAAAATGTGTTTACAATAATATCTTTTATATATCTAGTCATTCCGATACACTGTTACTATGCACATTTTATTTCAGGTACTTCTGTTGATATCATATGCATTTCTTATGACGTAGGAAGGATAATTTTTTAATTTTATTGTTATTTTTTCTTAATACTTTCTTGGCAAATGCAGTGTCCAAAACGATTTTAAATTAAAGCATTTTAATATATTTATCAACCAGACCTTATGTGACACCTAACCAGACCTTCCTCTTGATTTATCAAGACGGAGTTGCTGTACCAAAGGCACGATAGAGGGTTTGGACAGCCTGTTTGTCAGATGTAATAACATGGTTAAAAGATACATAATCAAGATCATCGATACGGGTAAAGGTGAAAAATAGATAATGCACTAGTTTATATTTAGAAAACAATGTTTTGAGGTTTATACTGTTAATGATTTATCAGTTTTAGCCTGTAAGACATTGTTTAATAAGTTTAAATTAGTTTGCCAATAAGTAAATGATATTTTAGTTTTTAATTTGTATCAGTGATGTTGGTTAAATTCTCCTTATTAAAAATAAATAATATACTTGATTGGTGGGCTCAATCCGTTTTACTATCACATAAGGCTCAGAATACCATATTTTCTGTATTTTGTTACATCCCCAGATACCTCTATTATGTAGATATACCTTGTATCCGACCAGTCTATTGTGGTCTTTGGTATTTTGATTGTGTTTCATTTCTCTTTTCTCAGCCTCAATTTGAGATCTTACCTTGACTAAATGTAGCGCTTCACCCATTCTTTCCTGATGAGTGATAACCCACTCATCTAAATCTCTCTCCTTAAAATCATCTAGTGTTGTCAATTGGTAACCTTGGTTTTTGCCCAAACAGCAGAAAGTATGGTGAATACCCAGTATACACATGTGGGGTCACATTATATGTCATAATTAATTCTGGAAGTAATTTTGGTCACTTACCATTTTTGTTCTGGTGAAAGAGTTCGCAGCAAATTATGAAAGGTGCTGTTAAATCTTCCAGTCTGACCGTTACTTTGGTGTCTGTACGGAGTAGTTCGTGTCTTCTTTATCTTATAAAGATTACATAATAATTCTTTGATCACTGCTGACTCAAAATTCCTACCCTGATCGCTGTGAATCGATCTTGGTATCCCATACCTTGAAAACCAACTGGAAACTAAAGCTTCAGCAACTGTTTTATCATTGGTGGGAGCACATTGAACGAATTTGGTGAATACGTATGTCATTACTAATGTATTGTCCTTACCGTTGGTTGCTTTCTCCAATAGAGTGACTCAATGGCTACTATATCTAATGGTTTTTCAGCCAGTAGATGTCCTATTTCGATCATGACTTGAGGGCATGCTTTAGTTATTAAACATTGTTGGCCTGCTTTACAATAATGTTCAATGTCCATATACATACCTGGCCAGTAACAACGCAGTCGGCTTATTGCAACCATTCTTTCCTTACTTTGATGTCCGAGTTCGTCATGAAATCCCTTCAAACACATACGCCTTTAAACACGCAGGTAACAATAACTGTTCTACTTGTTCTCCATTTACCTCTTTCAATCAGTACAGTATACTCACACGTCCCGCAGTTGATTATGACGTCAGATAATGGATGCATAAACTGGAAAGGTTCATTATTTTGGAAGGCATGCAATGCAGTGCTTAGTATAGGTTACCTCTTGATTCGTGAATGCACCACAAGCCTTTCTCTCATATAGTAATTGGTGGATCCAAAATTATCTTGGATTTGGATGAACAGTTAGCAAGATGGTTTTCCTCATCAGCTAGGGTGTCGAGGAGCATAAGTGTCCTTGCTACATCAACGGTTCCACGAGAAAGAATGGTCAAATATATGAATACACTTACTTAAAATCACCATGAACTATTTTGGTGAACGCTTCTCACGCGAATTATGTGATCATGATATGGGGTGCGTCAGACTACACGGTGTATTTGCGTCAAGGCGTACCTCGATGCAGTGCACATCTCGATGCAGCGCACATCGTGCAATCCAGGCCTTAGGACGTGTTCTCACTGGAGAGTTAATTAGGAATAATGCCATACCTCAGTAATGCAATACGCCGGTTAAGTCTCTGGAGAACACGGCTTTAGACAGGTCGCTCTAATAATAATAATAATTATAATAATAATAATAATAATAATAATAATAATTATTATTATTATTATTATTATTATTATTATTAATACTCCGAGTCAAAGACCAGTTGCAGTTGCCAGTAATGAATTTGGAGCCCACTAAACCTGGCGCCTGGGCCCACCACCACCCGCACCCCACCTTTCCAAACCCACATCCACACCCTCACACTCCGCCACTGAGCCTATCATGATAATTCTTTCCATTCAATTTAGAGTCACAACCAACCCGGTCTTCACAACATTGTGTAAAGGCATTATGTATCACTAATATTGGACCCGTTTCTCGCATATCTCTACCCTTTGAACTCGGATCTATCCTAAATAGCACATTTACCTTGATATACACCGCGCTCAAAAGATAGAAATACTATGCACACTTTGTGCACGCGCGCCAGAGCAGTTAACAGCTGGTGCAGAGACACATATTACTGTCATATATGCTCAGTAATATGTAAGTAAGCTAGGGGAAACCCGTCGGGGAAATGATTACCGCTAGGCAATCTAAATAGATTATACTACAAACTATTAGCGTGATACCTGCTTCTCTTTTGTTCGCCCAGAGTCGCATCGGCTCCAATGTTGTTAAGTCGCGTACTTACTGTGTTGATGCCCTATGGCTGGAGACGCGTGCCTATGCCATCGGCCACATTAATCACGTATGCATCCCTCTCAGCATTGTTTGTGATTTAAAAACCATATATCACTAATCAGTGACTCATAATACTATCCTTCCAAGTCATCACTGTTTCACCGTTTAAGCAGCTACGTTTTCTCTGTCTAGGTTCCAGTCTGGTTACGTTGTCACAAAGCCGTATAGCAAATAGTATACGGTAGTATGTCATTTTGCTCAAATTGTGGGTGCTATCTTGGAAACAGTGCTAAATCTACTCTAAAGACATTACAAAAACGCAATTTTGATGTTTCCATTTGGGTTTTTTTTATCTGAAATGCTAGAAACCATTTTTCAAAATGGTTGTCATCGATGGCATAAAGACGCAATGTATATGAAATATAACTAACAGAAAGGAATATCTCTGTGTTGTTTGACACCTTACACTCTCCAGAGTCATAGATGCATACATTCTACTAGAAAAACATGTAGTCAAACGTTAATACAGACACGGGATATGATATAATATGTATTATACTATTTTATATGTCGACAGCTTATTATTCTAAGGTGATTTCCTTCTTTAATCTTTGCAATATCTAGCCCATGCAGTGTCCAACAATGCATTTTCTACCAAAACACGTTTTAACCCTACGAACCCCGATATCTCACAATCTCAATTTCAAACCAGTTATACAGGGAATATGTATTATTATATATTTTAAAGTAATTTGAGTGAAACCTCTGCTGTTATAGGCAGCAACAGCTTCCAGTTACATTTTAATACATTGTAAATAATCTTTCGTATATGGTGTTTCGGGTTCAAATGGTTAAGCACTTTTGGTGTGCCTTAATTCACCATCATCTGACCTCGTATGACGTCATAATCAGCTCAACGCGTGTATGATGACGTCACAAACATTACGTCACAAAGGACTCCATATAGACCCTCATCAAGTCTTAAATAGTCCGACGCGTTGTATGAATTGTAAGTCTTTGTAATTCTTTGCTATTTAATAAATATGCTGTTGAATATTTTGAAACTAATTTGACTAGGCGCTTTAGCTGCCTTAGGGAACAACAGCACAAAGTCAAATTAGTTTCAAAATATTCAACAGGTTAACTGTGTATTTTTTTGGAAATTTATAGTCAGGTTGTTCAGAGATCGATCGATCTCCAAGAAAATCCTAAGGGCAAGACAGAAATGTTGGGAAATAAATCTTAAGGGCAAGACAGAAATGTTGAGTTTGAAAGCAACAACCAGCACAATGACGTTTAGCTCGCTCAACACTTAACATTAACATTCAGACAATTTTAGGACTCTATGAATTTACACCAATCAATAGCACACTTATGCAACGTGACGCTGCACTTCACCAACCTACAGACAGGAGTGACGCCATAGATTTACTGGATGATTTAGCTGTTTTTGACAATACACTGCCTCCAAAACTTAAATGAACCTATTTAGCCTGAGCCTGAGTCTAGCCTGGATGTGACAAATGACTGTTCTAATACTAAGATGTGTCTCAGGATAAATGATATGAGTGTTGTTGCAGAGCATATTTCATTCCATAGCCGTAAGGAGCTAGGTGATTCATGTGCTAAATTAATAGAATTTATAGTTAAGAAATACTCTCAATGCAAGAGTCATATTTGATAACTATAAGGGACTTTCCACTTTTAGCTATGACCCGCCCACCACTAGGTACGCTCCACCCATGCCACTCCGTGCTGGGATCGATCGATTTCTGAACTCCATGACTATCAATTTCCAGCAATCTATGCATGTGAGCTGTTGAATATTTTGAAATTAATTTGACTGGGTGCTGTTGCTGTCTATGGCAGCAACAGAGCCAAGTCAAATTAGCCTCAAAATATTCAACAGAATGTTTATTAAATAGCAAAGCCCTACAATGTCGGACTATTAAGCTCGGGCGATATCGAATCATGCGTGCCGTCATGAGTATGACGTCAGCATACACCTCGCATATAATTGAGTGAGGAAATGGATTCATGAATTGCCCATCTTCTCTCAAGGAATCCACACGTGAGCATCACAGAGGCGGTAATGCCCATGAGAAAGGTTACCTTGCATAGGACGCAACACAGATAAGAAACAGAAGTGCAAAGATGGCTTTACCTAGTACAGAGGCAAAAGATTCATTGACAAAGTACTAGCTGAAAGATTATGCAAAGATGTAGCATTCACACAATTACAGCCACACGACACAGTGTACTTTCTCACAGATGTGGTGATGTGTTCCCACATGCCGCAGTCAATATTCATGAAGCAGCGGATACATTAATCATTCCCCATGCTGTGGATGCCGCCAACGTGGGCTCTACATATCACATATACAGCCAAGACACTGATGTACTTCTTTTGGCATTACGCAGTTCGGTTGAGCTAGGAGATAGAGCCGCGTTGATTATGGGTACAAGTAATATACGTCGGTTTGTTAAATTAGAGCCATTCATGAATGTATAGGGGTCAGATAAAGCCAAGGCCGCCATTAAGGTTCACCGTATGACAATTTGTAACACAACTTATCGTACATTTCGAAAATCGAAAAGGTAAACATTTAAGGTATTTCTTGAAGCTGATGTTGATATTGTTCATGATATCTTATAACTGGGAATTTGGAGAAGAACAATGGGATGATGTCATTGAGAAATGTCAATTATTCCTGTGTAGTCTGTTCTACAAGAAAGGTGTCAGCGTCACAAAATAGACGAACTATGGTGGAAAATGCTCAACGATTTGGATACAACTAATGCCATGAATGAGTAGGCAAGCTACCTCCATCATATGGTGCTTGGTGAGAGCATAGCTTTCTATTTTTCACATGCAAGCTTCAGTGTGGAAACAAGATCAAGTGTTGATTGTAGCCTACAGGGGTATGCGCTGTTCCATAAATTCATCTTGTACATTCGTACCGTACTGGTGTGGTACATCAGCCTGATGATACTGGTTAGCTGCCTCGGTGATATTGAATGGTTACCACGTCTCTCTGGTGTCCACAAAGACCGACCTCTAGAGTCGGAGGAACGATCACGTTCCAGTGGGGCCATGCACTCATTGCCGCAGAAGTTCAAGTGCACCGTTTCATCCCAGCTGTTGATGTTACCGGTGCGTCGGTTAATTTCACTAATTTAGATGTGAGACATAATAAAAATGTATACAAGTGGTAAAACAATCATACTCGCTTGCTGCTGAGGTAGATATGTGTATAAAAACCGAATGGTGTCGTCTGTTCTATATCTCGCCAGAAGTACCTCACCAATCTCTGATCCGTATATTCTGTAGGGTATCCCTGTAAAGGAAGGTCCTAGCGTGGCTACCTAGCTGGTTTAATATAAACGATAGTTGCCTCAGGCTGGCCAAATAATTTTTGGTTGCGAGAGGAAAGTGCCTCGCGCTGGTCTCTGTCACAGGAAAATGCCTACAACGCCGAAGCGGAGGAGGAGATACGGTAAAAAGGGCCGCTCTCCTATTCAAACAATTCTAAGAGTGAGAAAATGAATCAGCCTAGTGTAATTATTGGTTATTGGGATGCACGCTGTTTTACGTGAAGATGGGGGTGGATGATTTCCGATGAATTCAACACCGTCATCTTATCTGGGTTAAAGATACTGATTTAGTAGTTGCCACCGTATCTCTTCGGGCCTTCTTAATGGATCTAAACTGACAATTAGTTATTAGGTTCAGTCATGTAATATTTAGCCCGCAAGTGGCTTAGAGCGTATCTAACTTTAACGAGAAAGCCTTCCTTGCGAGGATTCCCGACGCCCATCTCGGGTACCGCCATGGAGCATCTCCCCTCACACCGACAGCGTGCAAACATATTGTCTGGTGGTAGTTTCAGAACCGAAAAGCGACCCCTCCGCATACTGCAGCACAACTACGAATAACAAGACACGGACAAGTTACATTCCACAAGCATTTAAAAAGCACATATCTATTTGCGGTGGGGAGAAAGAAACAAATATCCAACTAAGGTGACCTTCCTGTGAAGGTGTGGAGGGCTCGAAGGCCGCACCCAGTCACCGTTAAGTTAGATGGCGATATGTGTCTTTATCCATCACATAGCATTTCCAGAGTGGACCATGTGAGATACGCTCCCTGGAGCTAACGTTTACCTGCTTTAGGATTACGGAAAGTTGCCCAAAAGAATGCACTGCTGGATCAGGCTACAATTTTCGCTATATTTTCACAGTGATTCCTACTTTGGCAAAAAGGCTTAGCTAAAAAGTATCTGGAGATACAGGCGGGAGTGCGTGGTCATCGACACTTTGATTCTGACCACCAAGAAACCCCAATTGTTTCTGAAATCAGTCCTAACCAATGTGGCAGAGGGAATCCAGACAATTAATAGGCCAGGTGGCCGGAGAAGCATAGGAAGAAGCATATTTGAATTTAGGAGGCTTTAAGGTAGGTGGCCAATTATGAAAACTACCGGTGCGCGTAATGTAGCAGAGTCTTTGCACTCGGGAAAGAGACTTTATGCAAACAAGTCTCCTTTGGTGAGTAGTCATCCCTAGCTACTTTTAAACCTATTCTAGTGAGCTATCATAGTTAGGGTTAGTGGCCACATGTCATGTACGGTCCTCTTATTTTTGTAGATATAATATATAACTAACTAAGCAAAAAGTTGGATGACAACTGCCATATTACAAAACCAAACATACATTTAAAATAGTGAGGTCACATCCGACCTTGCGGGGCTGATGCACCTTAATAAAAATGATACATAATGAATATAATAATAAGGGTCTCAAACGACTTTGCGATACGTGTTAGTCATTGGTACCTAGTTAAAAACAGTTAAATATATTTTGTGGAGCACCTATTCGTCATCGGTGCAAATGTTCTTAAACATCACTGTTGTTGAAGCATCGCGTAAGTGCGGCGCGAGCTGGCACATTTCCGTAGTTGCTTCTTGGTGGTTAGCTGCAGACGATTTAGCTGATGGGGCTCATACTCAGGAACGGTGAAGAAGGACTCACTTTTAATGGCTAGTAGATAGTGATGCACCGATTATAAAGTTCAATTATGCAGAGGTGAACATTTCCGCACTGCTATAGATTGAAGATACCTTTCTTAATATATAACGGCTGAAGTGAAGGTTATATTGATACAGGATACATATCTTGCGGCACAAGACGATGCACACTGCATGGCTCGTGCAGTGCAGAAAGCAATGCCCTCATCTGGACTGAAGTCTAAAACATTAATTTGGAGCGCTAGACACGTGCATAGTTTGTTCTACCACTATTTCGACGTGGTACGGCAGATCTGGCGAGATATCATCGAACACCACACGTTCTACATATTGTTTTGGAAGGTAACTTACGGCCAAAGGGCCGCACTGCAGAGAAGGTCCTTCCGAAGTTGGTGGTAGTGGGGAACCTTTCATTGAATTAGCTTTTTGCCCCAGTGATATCGTCCAGGAGCATCCAAAAACTTAACTTGCGGTGCGGAACATGGTCCCCAGAGACGTGACCTCAAAACCGATTTGCACTCTTTTGGGTTAGCAAGGTCAGACCACCGATGCTCTCCAGTAAGCAGTAGTTTGCATCTTGTCTCTGGCATCCCCATGCTCAAACTCTCTGACGATTAGAATTTGGGAGGTCTTTTTATACTGAATGGTGACGTCACACCAGCGCGCCTCGACCAATCAGCGAGCGAATTGTATACAAGGTACGGTTACTGACCAAGAGATTAGCTGGCCTTCACCCTACCAAGTACGTGCGCTAATGGTGAGGTTTCTTTTAGCTGGGAGCTCAAAATATTGCCTTATTATTCTTTGATAGCTCAGTCATTTCTGAACCTATTTTAATTCCGTAAAAAGGTTTTAGAACCCTCGTTCAATTCTGGTAAGGTTTCTTATCAAGCAAAGTTAGAATGGCCTATATCTAAGAAATTACGGACACAGGCCCGAAATATTTATAAGATGTCATTCTCGCTACACGCTAACGCACATATGTGGGCTATCTCTCATGGCCGCGCATACGCCCCGTGCCATCTCACGGACTCACGGTTATTCTGAGCCTGTCGTATATGGCTATATGCGCTTATATATGCTACCCAGGGGGCGAGCATGGAGCGTCTCAGCTCCGGCTGTTCCCTACCCAGATAAACTGGAACGGTTCATTCCTGGCAAGTAGATCCGCGCTACATTACGCTCAATTTTAGGATTGAAATGTAAAGATCGTCACATGGTAGCAAAGTTGTCCTCTTTGCCTGAAGCTCATATGGCTGCTATTGAGCTGGTTCAACGCAAGTGGGCATTCAAAAAACCTGGACTCTACTAACAAGTATCAGTCTGGCAAATGCTCGTACAAAGCTAAAATCTGGCATGTACTGAGTTATGCCAGTGTGGTCCTGACATAGATCACTGCCAACATAGCGACACTCCTGCTGAAAATGGTTTTGATAGGATATAATTATTCACAGAGGTTTTACGTTCACACACAGACATAAAACTTTCCAGCGTCCACCTCCCTTGAATAACCACCATTATTTGAACTCAAATGTAATTTACCACAAGGCATAATGCATAAAAGTATTAAGCGACCCTCTGTAGTGAGCAACCACTTATTGACGGCTTGTACAGTCTCTGTTATAGGGAAGCTTGCCCATTCTGTAATTATTACTGATATGTTTTAATCAGCACACAATTGTGCTCTCATTCTGGCGGTAATTATTCAATAGGGTTGTACATCGCAACATGCATGCATATGTATAATAGTAATTCATAAGATGTAACTGTGTATGTGAAGTACAGCGGTTTATCACTACGGTTTTCCAATGGTATCTCCTCATAAACGGTAGCCAATTTTATGTGTTCATTTTAGCATAGTAATTCATGTCTCTAACGAACACTTGCTTTTGGGGGCAAATGAAGGTGGCTCCTTAAGACGGGTGGTTTTATTACCACCTATCTTAAAGGGGTCTTTCGTCCCCCAAATTATATTTATCATAGCAAGGAAATGAGCTGTTATAAGTGAACATTGTCTTTGGTAACCAATTGTACATGGCCCATAGGGGTTCCCTAATAGATAGATAGTTTAGTACAAAATCAAACAGATTTATACTTATGAAGGCATAGTTGAACAAAATCGCTGTGGCCAATTTGTGTTATGATATTGTTTAATGAAATACAACATTCTTTAAAAGATACAATCAGAATATGTTAGGGAATATATTCTAGACTAACCAATCAATAAGAAGCAAACCATTTGGCGGCCATTTTGGCAATTAAATTATTAAATCACGGTGTAAGTTCATTGAGAGATAAAATACATGTATAATTAAAATTTTGAAATAACTGTCTTATGATGTGTTTTATGCTGTATGAATATCATTGTATATGAATTTCATATGACTCATAGAATTGCTTCTATAAAGCTATTAAGTTTGTTGGCAAACATTTCAAACGGTCATTGCTGGCACCCCCTTCAGACGAAAAGAAGAAATGAAAACATCAATATTTATTGTCTACAATGCAGAGACAAAGGTGTTATCAATGTTTCCAAAAGTGTGCCCAAAATTGTTGCAAATAGAGGCTTTTCCTTCATAAACCCACACTAAAACGTCCTGGCTAAAGTATTCGGTAGGTTATAGTCAGTTAGCGTGCGGGAGCACGTTGAATTCGCTAGAGAAATCACAACGCTCTTGATTTTCTCGACAAAAATAAGCCAGTAAGCCTGGTTCACTGATGTATGAACTTGCTCAATTTATTATGGACAGCTTCTTCCAACTAAATACATGTATACCAAAATGGGTGGTGATTTAAAAGTGACAACAAGTAAGTCAAATGATTACGTTACTGATACATGAATTCGTGCAATGAATAATTAAATATGTGTGTTGTGTATTTGAATGCATAGTAAAGCAGCGAAATAGATATAGTACTTTATATTGCAGATAATGGATAATCATAAATCCTAATCTAGATTATTAGTAGCTGTTCTGGTTATACGATATGCAACGCATAAACTGTGAATGACATTTTACATTTTTCATCAGAGGATTGCGTGTGCACACGCGTGCCTCAATATGCCATCAACCGGTCCACCCAGTAGAATTAGATCTAAATATTCGACAGAATACTTATTATTTGCAAGAAACATCTAATTCTTACCAAACTGTGGTCTATCCCTCATTCATGCTGGTGGTGATGGTAGGGGTGGGGTGGGATTAGGGGTATGGGTGTTTTCCCAAAACGTTATGACAGCTCAAACGCCCAATTGATGTAGTTTCAAAACATTTACGTCAATGTTTTATTAATACAAATGTATACTGCAAACATCCAATTCGGGTCATCTGCAGGTCTATTCCTCGCTCGCGTATGGCTATTTTCAACAACGCAGTAGGGTGACGACAGCACCCGCCAGTTGAATTAGTTTCAAAATATTCCTGACCCCGCTCTTGGGGGTGGGGATGCGGGTGGGGTGGGGGTGGTGGGGGGGGGGGGAGTGGTGGAGGGCGAATAAGAGTATTCAAACATGCTAGGCTCTGAAATATGCGTCGTGATCTCCAAAGACCAAAATAATCTGACAGAATGTGACAACAACAACAACAACAACAACAACAACAACAATAACAATAATAACAACAACAACAGCGAAAACAAAAACAAAAACAACAACAACCAGCACCACAACAACAACAACATCAACAACATCAACAACAACAACAACAACAACAACAACAACATCAACATCAATGTCAACAATAATAATGAAAACAACGCCCACAATAACAACAATAATGCAAAGCTGTCGAATATTTTGAAGCTAATTCGAGGGGCCTCTGATGCAGGCTAGAACTGCGCCCAGCTAACAGTTCAATTAGGGTCAAAATATTCAACAGAATGTTGATCAAATAGTAAAAGCTGTACTATTCGTGAAACTGTCGGTCTATTAAAAGTTCGTGATGACCTTATCGGTGTGGGGTCTATCAAGGAAGCGATGCCTTAGCATAAGCGACAAGAACACACATACACACACACACGCACGCACGCACGCACGCACGCACGAACGCACGCACGCACGCACGCACGTACACACGCACTCACGCACACATCCGTCCCCACCCCTCCTCCCCCTTCACCCCACCACCCCACCCCCCACCCCCCACACATAAAATCAATTATTATTATTATTATTATTATTATTATTATTATTATTATTATTATTATTATTATTTATAAAGCATGTACATCCTTTATATATACCTGGATTTCACGAACTTAATTGTTACTAAATCTATGCCTATAACAAACGAGAAGGGTGCCTGGGCAGGCGAGCGAGCATACGGCAATAAGCTTGGATGTACGTGCGGTAACAGTAACTGTATCTTTAAAAAGTGTACGTAGACCAGAGCCAGCAAAAGCGCCTCCCCTGTTGAGTCAGTTTCAAATAAAGCTTCGCCAGCCCGTTTGATTAACTAGGAAAGACATGTAATTAATACAACCTGGCGTTCTATTCCCACTTCATGCTCTATGTAGGCATGCATGCATGGGTGTGGCTGTACGGGTGTGTACGGGTTGCATTTGTGCTCTTGTGTATGTGCGTGGGCGGGTGCGTGGGATATACCTCACCAGATCCCTCGGTCGAATTAGTTTCAAAGTATTTGACAGCACATTTGATTACATATTAAC
>CM067371.1:9902362-9937506 GCA_034401795.1 Chaetoderma sp. LZ-2023a
TTTGATTACATATTAACACATACAAATCAGAAATTATCCATTTGCAGATCACGAGAGGAATACATTTGAAAATTAACCACGTGAATTATCGAGCCGGTCACTCCTGTGTTCAATCTTCAAAAATAGCCTTCTCGTCATTTTCAAGACAACTGCAGACGCAGTTTTGGCACGCTTGACAATTAATGAGTTGAGATGCCAAATTGTTACTAGGCCATTGGGCTGATCAGTCACACATTGTACTGACCCTGCTAAATGTCAACTAGCCTTGGGATAGCGGGCTAGCGTTAATTTCAAACCCTGTCTGTACACCTGGCTGATATCACACTTGTATACCTCTCTCAGGCTTCGGAGCAATCATGGGCTGAAATAAGTGTTAAAAATAAAAGGAAATAGATGGATCTATTTCTAGCTACGCCCCGCCCATTTCTAGCTATGCTCAGCCCACATTTTATTTGCGCGTGTTTGGATCAATTTAAACAGTTTGAACTATGAATTCTCGTAATCCCATACAGTCCAAGAGCTACTGGGGTGTTTAATCACCCGAAAGAGGCCACACAAACTGATAATATTTTTGGATAGCCCAATATATGTAGTATATGAAATGAGTATTCTTAGCTCCTGAAAATATTCCGATTTTTTTAATTGGATGATTTCAAAGATACCTTGATATTTGACGTACCTGACAAATTAGGGGTAGTGGAAATTCAAAGTCAGATCCTATCTTATTTATATACCCAGCCTTAGCCAAGTCATATCATATTAAAGATAATGAAGGCCTCTTTCAGCTGATATCACGTTTTGATTCCATAGGTCAACAATCTTGCTCTTAACCCATCATTTTGCAACCGGTTAATGCCCATCCATAGCTGGCTTCGCTCATTTTGGGCTAGTTTAAATGTCACTCTCGGAATTTACATGAGACTCATCATCACAAGAGACGATAAGCAGTTCATCATTAAAGTCCTTACTCCCTTCCTCTTCGAATGTCTCTGAATCAATGGCGTCACTAATATCAGATGGAACCTGATGGCTGTGAAACCAGTTAACTATGAACATATCATCAACACAACACAAGCCGTATTTGAAAGGATCTAGGTCCAGAATTGACCGTTCGCCTGCATGCTTGCAAATATGTGCCACATAGTTAGCTCACGTGATCTTCTGTTTAAGCACAGGTCCACAAGGCGGTAGAACACTGGCATCATCTTGGCTTGTCGGAGCATACTTGATCCTGAAGATGGCATAACGAATATCAGCTGTTTCTGCATATTCTGTTTCCCATAAAGTGTGCAGACATAAGCTTTTAGCATGTCCTGGTAGTGGGTCATGAGAAAAGTTGATTTCCCCAAGTGCAGCAAAAGCACTGGTAAATTGTACAGACCATTCCTCAGCTGTGTCATTGCAACGAATGACCACATTGGGCAACAACAGCTTAGAGATGCAGGCTAGATGCACTCCTATTATTGTATCTGCCTCATCGTGGTTGCAGACTAACTCTTCATAATTGCTTCAGACGACGCCTCCACCCTGTGAAACTGTGGACGTGTAACACACACCTTCTACTCCCATGACTAACCTTTTCCTCGCATACCTGTCCTTCTGGACTTCCCCTACCCCTAATTTGTCAGGTGCGTCAAATACCAAGGCACCTTTGCCACCATCCAATTAAAAAAGTCGGAATATATTAAGCAACTAAGAACACTCGTTTCATATACTACATATATTGGGCTATCTAAAGACAGCATCAGTGTGTTTGGCCTCTTTCGGGTAATTAAATACCCAGTAACTCTTGGACTAATATACTTGATTGATTGATCGGATTCCTGTATTGAAGCCTGGTAATGCTTTTAATAGCAAAGCTTATTCTATTAGTATTCGTAATGGCTGTAGCGGATTAAATAGGCATCTATTCGATAACTTCCTCACTGGCCATGCCAATCCTGATGAATCTGTTAAACATTACCTTTTTTACTGTCCACTTTTTAATGAGCAAAGAACCACCTTTGAAAATGAGCTTGCATCCAACCAAATCTCCTCAACAGCCCTAACCACCCAGAAACTTCGATATGGCCGCGCTGACGTTGATGTAGAGTTAAACATCACGGTTTCCAACATTCTATGTCAATATATTACTGACACCTGCCGGTTTAAATGACCTACATTAATTTCAAACACCACTCATGGATTGTGCTGACAAATCCATAGCCGCGGAAGTTTCTGGATAGCCATGCAGTGTGGACCAGCACGGGTGACTACATCACATCGAGCTCCTCCTTTCTCCTTATACCGCCTTGCGATTCGTTAAACCATGCTTTTCTCCTTCTCCCGAAGAATTTATTCTGCCATCATTAGGCTACCAACAACTTCTCTCCTTTTCCTCCTCCTCCTCACCCTCCTCCTCTACCTCCTCCTCCTCCTCTTCCTTCTTCTTCTTCTTCGTCTTCTTATTCTTCTTATTCTTCTTCTTCTTCTTGTTCTTATTATTGTTAATGTTATTGTTGCTATTACTGTTGTGACAGTTGGCAATATTATTATTCGCCCCTTAATTTATTTAATCTAATATATTTGTACGTAAGTGGGAGACACGCTAATAAGACATGTCTTATTGTGCTCCCACACACTAAAAAATAAACTTTGTTTAAATCAAAGCTTGTTATATCATCTTTCTGTAAGGTTAACACTATATTTATTCAAAAAAATTAAAATATTTACTTAATGAATGTCAATTTACAGGCCAAGAGAAGACTATATTTTAAATGTTACCACTGGAATGACTTGCTGGCGATCTAGTGTGCCAATTTTAATTCCGTAATTGGTTCTTTATGCAGGATGATTGCTTGCCATTGCTAGACTTCTAGTGGTCTAATATTCGCTCAAAGCTGGACCCTATATTTGTGAATCATCCAAATAATTTGATTTTTGGGGGCTGTGAATGATAAATGTTGAGGGTTTACGCAGAGAGTCACAAAGAGTTTTAGAATGATTTTAGGTCAGTGAACCCGTCCAGTTTATCCATCCATCATCTAAGTGACGTGTAGGATGGTGTCATAATTAAGTATGGCATCAAGGACATGATTTAGTCCTTTGCCATTTAATAAACATTCTGTTGGATATTTTGAAACTGATATGCAGCAATAGCACCCAGTCAAATTAGTTTCAAAATATTCAAAGCTTACCTGTAAAAAAATTTGGACATTGATAGTCAGGAATTTCAGGGATCGATCGATCCCAACACAAGCGAGGTGGGGATGGAGCTTAGATGCTTATGGTCGTGGCATAGTTAAAGCTGGAATGGTCAATTCTGGGCTGCTGATTACGAATTTCTAATGTGTACGTTTGGCGGAAACTGCTCAAACGTGACCTTAAAGGGGGATTCTTTGATTTTTAAAGGCAAATATGGAAATCAACTATTCGATGTCAAATCAGCTTAAATGTATGCTAGTTTTGAACATTGGATTGAAAATGTGTACATACATAGGATAGTAATCACAAAATAACCATTTCACCCCGACACACTTTTCCAAATACAAAATCACTGTGCAATTGCATGGCTGTGGATGTGTATCCCACATGTGAGTATGGTCTATATACTAATATAATCTAGAATTAATTAATTTAGGTCGAATAACAATGTAATTTTGGAGTATACATGTATACCTCATTAGTAATGTGCACCATCAGAGTACACATGCATCCATCAGTAGTAATGTAGAATGGCAGAGTACACATGTATACCTCAGTAGTAATGTACACCATTAGGGTACACATGTATACCGCAGTAGTAATGTGCACCATCAGAGTACACATGTATTTATCAGTAGTAATGTAGAATGGCAGAGTACACATGTATACCTCATTAGTAATGTACATCATCAGAGTACACATGTATCCATCAGTAGTAATGTAGAATGGCAGAGGATACATGTATACCTCACTAGTAATGTACACCATTAGGGTACACATGTATGCCTCAGTAGTAATATGCACCATTAGAGTGCACATGTATACCTCAGAAGTAATGTATAATTACAGAGTATACATATATACCTCAGTAGTAGTGTACACCCTCCGAGTATACATGCATATCTCAGTAGTAGTAATGGATACCATCAGAAAAAACTGGATTGGTTTGTATCATTCCCTTACGAGTTATCAGTATTTTTATCATGGGTAAATAAGTAATAGTGATAATACATGTTTTTCACTACACTGATATCAAAATGCATACAATAATCGCTTGTTCTAAGCGCATCTTTTTAAAACTTTACAATTGTGCTGTAAAATTCCTGTATCTATTTAAAGACACATGAGTTGTTGGCATCGCCTATGCGATGCACATGTGAGAACGTCAAAAGTATGTACCCTCGAAAACACATGACCCTCGCAAACACCTTACTGGACGATATAACTCGGTAGTAATGTACAATCATAGAGTATATATGTATACCTCAGTGGTAATGTACACCCTTAGAGTACACATGTATACCTCAGTAATAATGTACAATTACAGAGAACACATGTATACCTCAGTGGCAATGTACAACCTTAGAGTACATGTGCATACCTCAGTAATAATGTACAATTACAGAGAACACGTGTATACCTCAGTAGTAATGTACACCCTTAGAGTGCACATGTATACCTCAGTAGTAATGTATACTGTCAGAGTATACAGCAGTAATGTACATCCTCAGAGTATACATGTATATCTCAGTAGCTGTAATGTACACCATCGCAGTACACATGTATACCTCTGTAGTACTGTACCCTCACAGAGTACATATGCTCACCTCAGTAGTAATGTATATCCTTAAAGAACACATGTAAACCTCAGCAGTAATGTATAATGACAGAGTATACATGTATACCTCAGTAGTAATGTACACCATAAGAGTACACATATATACTCAGTAATTATGGGCAATTTTCCTGAAAATGGACGAAATAGCATTTTTACCATTCTTTGCTCCAGCATTCATATTATGTAGATGGTTGCTTTATGAAACAGGTTTATGCTGATAGATAACTTCGAGCCATACCAAGACATATATACTTTCCAAAATTCTTTAGGTTATTTTCTACTAGAAATTCCTCTTGGCATACGCTAAAAGTGCAAAAATGTGTGTTCTAAAGTTCATGACTTGGATTCATGATTAATAATTTAGGTCAAAGTTATTGGAAATTCAGAGCAAAACTGATGCTATTCTATCACGAACATGTTAAAAAAACTAATAGTAACTTTACTTTTACAATGCGTCATCTATCAATATTTAATTTTTTATGCACATACTTACCACAGAAATTAGGTTTAGTATGTTTTATGCACCACACATGAAACAACAGATCAACAAAATATCCATAAATTCATGGAATATGTGTACTCTGGAGGGACATACACAGGTATAGCCAAAAACAAATGGTTTTCTATCTTATATCATGTGTGTGCAGCTGATCGATTGTCAAACTTCAGGAAGACGAGAGACCTTACTAAGAATATTTAATAAGTTATCGGCATTCCTAAATAGCTACCTGCTGCATATGATATTTAAATTTTAGGCTACTATATGCATGCGTTCTGATCCCCTGCAGATAAAAACCAGGGTACATGATAACAGTAATGGCTCTGCAAGTACCCAAAAACATAAAAACCTATTTATTACATTTTGTGAAGTACGTTATCGCGCCTAGCTATGTAACTTATAGTTACCTATTTTTATTGCATCCCTAAAGCACTTGCTTTTCAGAATCACGCCGTGGATATGAATCTCGGTAAATTAAGGTAAATTGATATGTATTGCAATGTATTGTCCTATGGATATGTACTTAATTATTGTAAGAGTTACGTTAGCATACATTATTGTACCGAAATATATCAGTCATTTGTACAACTAATTGGAGCATAACTATTTATTATGTATTGCTGACAACCACGTCCAGCTAATAGTATCTAGATTTGATACATCCATAGATGCTAGATGCTAAAAGCAACAGTTTATGCTAAATTGCCAAGGATAACGTAACCAATATGGATAATGTAGCCAGCCAACATTGTCAGACTGCTTTCTCGTGAAGGGGCATTTATTTGCACGTGCCGCATGTTACTCAAAGCCATTTTGGCCCAACGCATCTTAAAATATTGATGTGCAGATTTAGCATTAATTTCCTCATTATAAGTGTTTGTATTATGATTACATAGTAAGAGTAATCCATAAAGAAGACTTCTGTCTTCTGGTCGTAGATGTGGTACATTTATTTATATTTGCATCCCCGTTATTTAGTAACCCCCCCCCCCCCCTTCCCCTTCCCACACCTCCACACACCCAACTGAAATAACCATACATGATACACTCATGATACACTCAGGTGATGTGCTTGTATGCAATTCGTTATTGCGATGAGCTAAGTTAACAGATACATGAAGAAACGATACCATATTAGACTGAATATTATAATTTGTACAACTGGTCGTAGAACCTGAGAAATTATCATTATTTGTGCATAATCAACATATTATATTATATTATATTATTATTCCATGTATGCATACACACACAGTGCGTCCGGTATCTGTGCGCCTGTGCATATGTGTGTTGGCCCATGTTTGATGTGGATGGACATGATATGGTGTGATGGATATACGTGAAAAGAATGTAGAATGGATGGGAAGGGTGAACGGTGTTGAGTATGCAATTGTATCTTATGCCATGCCTATATATATATATATATATATATATATATATATATATATATATATATATATATCATCCAACTTTCCAACTGGCTGGTTTGGTTGTCGACCCACATATACAGAGATGGCTTTGCAACATCTGGTATGGGCATAGAGGAGAAGGGAATGTCTGCAGATTTAGAAATGGAGAGGGGAAGCAAATTTCTCTAACTACAAGGAAGCACTCAATACCGCAGCTGAAATTGTGATAAATAATCAGGAACAAACAACATCACACATTGTAATTTTTACAAATACTCTCTCAGTAAAGACAACCCTCACAAATCAGATAAATATAGACCTAAATGATCTGTCTAATTCACTTCACAAGCTGGCCACCATAGTCAGTAGAGACGTTATTCAACGAATTCCATCTCACTGTAGCATCACATCCAATGAAGTACCCAGTAAGTTTGCCCATGATGGAGACCGTCTACTTGAAACTGATGCAATTTTCACACACCAAGAGTCCAAGACAATCATTCATTCATATAAAATATTTATATTAGTATTGATATTATGTGTAAATATTATGTTTAAAATTATCTATGAATTTGACATTCTGATGCCTTTCTTATGCTATCCAAACACAACTCTTTAATTTTATATGCTTATCCAAGTAGGTATGCAACATACTTGGTAAGAACGACAGATAAGAGAGAGAAGAGCCTTATTGCATACATTAACAGAATATGAGATAACATGGTTTGAAAGTCGGTCTATTTTATACCATTGACAGCATTTTAATTTGGAAAGAAATAGCTGGTTTGAAACCCTAGATAAAAATAAAAATAAGTCATTGAATTACGTCAATATTTTGTTTGTTTTCCACACCAATGACATTTACTTATTGATATTATATTTGCTCTGATGTGGGCTGGCCACATCTGTGTTATAGTGGAATTATGCTGGGAGTGGGTTGAGTTTGCTTTCAGCATTGGTTCCATATTTATAATTGTATGTGTTTAACAATCATGACAATTTCATTTAATTCTTAGAATCTTATGAGATCATGAGAACATTAACTAAGTTTATGCCGGCTCGTTTATGCTTGATCAGAGCTGGTCAGTTTGCTGTGAGGCGAGAATTAACAAGTCGCCATGACTCTAGTATTATCACGATGTCTAGCTCCGTTGGACATAAAAATGCATCCCGTAGAATGCTAAACTACAATGTCCTGTTAGAGTATTATGCCGAGGTGTACTCACCTGTAAATATGTTGTAGATATGTTGATTTGTTTACCTTTTTAAACATGGGTTTGTGTTTAATGTTTCAATAAATGGATGAGAGTGTCTCTTTGGTTTTGTGCGTTAATTTCCTTAATCGTGTTTAAATAATAACACACTATCTAATCTACAATCGTATAGTCACCAACTTGAAGCCTTGACCTGCCAGTAAGCACTAACGTTTCACCTTTGATTTTGTTACTAAGTGACCAGCCTTTGTCATTTGAGTCAGAATACATGTTCATTCGGTTTTTGACTTTCTGTTATATTAATCTTATGAAATTATTAATCTGTCTGACTTGATGCTGTCTTTCTGCCTCTTGCCATTAGCTAGGCAGTACAACGAAGAATCGTGCATTTTGTGAGCTACAAACTTTGCATACTTGTTAGCCTAAGATCACTTTTCACAAAAAACATGGGAGCCATCCAAAAATCCAACATGTCGACCGTTTTTCAAGTAGCAGTGGCTTGAAAAGGTCATGCGTAATGATGAGGCGGATGATGATTTATCAGTAACCTGGACAGCTCACCTTGTAAGTCAAAATAGGGCTCTTCATTTTGATGTTACATCCTCAGCTTTGTTACCTTTTTCGGAGAACAAGCTCACCCTGTTGCTACCATAAAACACACTATGGACAAAATCAAAGAAATCGTGGATTAGCTAAATCATGGGCAGATACCTGCCATTACCGCTGATCAACCACCCTTTACATTAGCAAAGCAAATACAATGGGAATGGCCAACCACTCATGGTTAAGATACGTTTTTGATAATGTTTGGCGGGTTGCATCTCGAGATGGCTGCTTTGAAAATTATTTGAACTTTTCTTCAGTGCAGTGGTTGGACCAGTGCCCTAATTAAGGCATGACTGGCATCGTCTGGTTCTAGAGACTCATTCGTGTCTGTTGGTAGTGCTGCTACACGGCAGGTACACCATGTAACATCATGCATCCTTTATCAGCTTCAAGAGACAGCATGCTCTGAATGTCAGAGGGCTTCTAGAGATGCAGTGGATACAATTAGTTTTGATATTTGGTGTAAGAAACGAGAGCCCTAAAGGCCACAGTTCCAGTTTCGGCACATGGCTTTGACTTTGGAGCTAACCATTTTTAAACTAATCAGATCATTCTTAGACGCAGATTTCCCACTTTACAGACACACCCTTTCTCAACTGATACCATACTTCTTAACTAATGATAATACACACTACTTACGCTGGCTCCCAATTCATCTCAGTGGTATGCTGTCTCTTGAGGAACAATTAGCTAACGAGTTTCACAGTGGTAATTTTGTTGTACACATGTCTGCCAGAGCATTCTCTACCATGGCAATTGACCAAAGCCATGAACAGAACAATAATGTAATCAACGGTGATTGTGGAGCAATTGGATTAGCAGTGGACCCTTCAGTTCTACGGAGATGGAAGTTTGCAGGTCCAGAAGTAAGCCACTTGCTTTAAGAACATGACCTCTTCTCAGAATCTAAGACAAAAGGGACCACTGGATTGCATCATGAACAGACACAGCCAATCCAAAGAACATTTCTAGAGAATGTTTCTAAGTGGTAATCCAAGATGAATCCCGAGAACTTTATGTCTTAGATAGGAAGGAAATTGTTGATTTTTCTCAAGCACAAAATGTTAGCACATTGCAGATGCATGGCATGACTCAGTTTGATAGATTTCGATAGAGCCTAATTGGGCCTGATACAAATCCTTACTATGAAGTCATCAAGAAGAATAAATCACTCTTCCGGCCATTGAGTGCTAGTTGGCATACACATGTGAATTCATTAACGAATGACTGCACCTATTTCTCCAGGCTTTTTACCTCATACAAGAGCAGACAATGCGACTTGCCAGAGATTTTCAGACATGAAAATCCGTCCTAGCCCCCATCACTCAGTGGCCATGGCACAAAGTCTAGGTTGGTTGATATATTTAAGGCAGAAGTAAAATACCCAGGGAAGGACCCAAAGCGGATGCAGTCATCATTGATTGGTCAGCGCGTGTAAATATTCTTAAACGTCAGAACCATATGACTGTTGATAAATTTGTTCTTAAGATTATTTGTCCAGTTATCGAAAAGACCCAGAAAAGTACAGGGGAGTTGATATTCTTGTTGACAGATATCACGTGTTATCACTAAAAGCATAAGCCAGGAAGAAACGTGGGAAGGACATCAGAAAAAAAGATATTGGCACCAGAAAAACACCATTAAATTGGCATGGATTTCTTCGGGACAGTGCCAACATAATTGAACTCTTCAGCTTCCTAGCAAAGAATGTCACTGAGCTTAACCAAACAACCAGACTTATAGCAACAAATGAAGATGTGAGAGAAATGGAAGAACAGATTGCAATCACTACAATATCTGTAATATTTGCATGGATCAAGATTGTTGTTTCGCATGAAGAAACATTCACGTGTCAGGCTCCGCGTGTGAACATGGAGAAAGGCCAACATTGTCAATACTCCCATTGCTGATGACATCTTCTAGATCCTCAGCAACTTTAGGTTACATTTGGCCACGGCAATAGTGTTTTCTGGCTGCCAATCCATGAGACAGTCACAAATTGGAGCAGCAAAAGCCAGTGGAATGCCATATTTTCATGTAATTACTGGCTGTGATCTTGTGTCAGCCTTCTATGGTAAAGCAAATAAATCAGCCTGGAACACATGGAATGAGTTTGATGCTGCTACATCTGTATTTCAACGCCTTAGACAAGCACCAGCATCCATGGACGAAGGAGGCCGAGATGTGTCGGAGAGATGTGTTGTGATTATGTATGACAGGTCAAGTGTAGTCAATCATGTAAATGAGGTGAGGCTTGATCTTTTTGCTAGGAGGCAGCCATCGTTTGATGCAATCCCACCAACACAATCTGGACTCCTGCAGCACGATAAGCGTGCTGCATATCAGGCAGGGCATATATTAGTGGGATCACTTGTCTCTCAGCCAGTCACTCCAAGTCCAGAAGAGTGGTGCTGGGTAAAGGAAAGCGATAGCTGTAAGGTTGTACGGACGACAATTCCAAAAATTGCAGCAAGTTGTCAAGAATTGAGAAAGGGTGGGGTGTAAAGGTAATTGTGGTACGAATAGGTGCAAATGCTAACGCTATGGTCTCACCTGCACAGCATTGTGTGGGAGTAGCTGCCTTAAGCAGTGGTGAGGGTAACAGTATGAGACATTTACAACCTGATGTTTGTAATCCTCTCATATATGCCACATAACTGTTTTGATTCTACTAATTATGCCAGTGTGTAAAAATGTAAAGCCTTAGAAAGAAAAACTCTATGCATTCACATTGACCTTAATGCGGTCATGGGGATTTCTACTAACGGATGTGAGTTGAGCTATGTGTACCTTGTCATTGAATAATGCATTGGTTATGTCGTAATTGGCACCACACGTTTTACAAAAGTGCAAATCACACAAAAGGATGTCTTCCGCGTTGTTTTACAAGTCAAATTTGCTATACATCCCATGCAGACACTTATATTGTCAATGCCATAAACTAGACAGCTTAAACAAGGCTCTAAATTCCCAATACTGATCCGATGGTCCACAAAACACCACAAATTATACAGAATTGCCATAAGCATACGGATCCACACTAACCAAACTTAAATTCCCTTTGTGTGTGGTTTTCTATACAACATATTGATTTTCAAGACGTATCTGGCAGCCATCTTGAAAAATGGCAGCGATGTTGGATTTTTTTTAGCAAAGTGACATATTGACAACCAACATGCAAAGTGTATTGCTTGTATCACCAAATGCACGAATCTTCCCCAATATACATCTTACCCACCAAACTACGTCAAGCAGATGTGTTGACAGTGCATATCTCATTATGGAGCCGAATTATAGTGTGACGTAATTTCTCGTAACGTCACCATTGCCACTTATACGCCATTGGCATCCTAAGATACCTGCATCAATTAGTTCCCTAAGGGAGCTGAGTACGAATGACGTACCCTTCAGTGACATCATCAGTATCACCTTTGAAATCATCGACGATGTAACATTTCATCTAGCTTGTCTACTCTCACGTGATGCCATCGCTTCAATGTCATCATCATTATCACCTTGAAAAGATTAATGACGTAAGATTCATAATCAATTACAGCATGAATGACCACCTTTAGTCCATCTTAAACGGTTAATAGTCTGACACGTTGTGCGAATTGTGTGTTATTACTATTTAATAAACATGCCGTAGGCAACAACAGCACCCAGTCAAATTAGTTTCAAAATATTCAGCAGCTAACCTGCACAGTTTTCTGGAAATAGATAGTCAGAGAATGCAGTGATCGATTGATTCCAATACGAGCGAGGTGTGGGTGGAGCTTAGCAAAAGAGGGGCTGGCATAGCTAAAACTGGAAAAGTCCAATAGTGATTTTTTTCATATCCATGTTTTATACAATCTTGAGTGTGGCTGAATTATCTCCATTTCTCACGGTTTGGTGTCATGCAGGTCCGTTGAAAGATTGATAGTGTAACTGTGTTGTGGTGCAGAAATTAATATCATTTTGAAAGTATTATCAAAAATTGTTGGCGGAATGTCAGCTATTCTAGGTGTCACCGGCGGTAGACTGTTTTGATTTTCTTCTGAATAGTTTCCAAATTGTTCCCAAATAATTCAATACATACATCATTATCACTGCCAGGTGAATGTATAAACTGTTCCTATGACTCTGCGTTTGCCTTCTGATGTGTGAGTTTCAATGAATAGAGTTTGAATGTGATCTTCGATAATAACAAGAAGACAACATTTTATATTTTCTTTTGGATGAATGTGCAAACCTGTATGAGAATTAAAGCAACAGCGATGCAAAGTGGCTGAGAAGGATTTGTAACATATAACTAATCCTCTCTGTAAATCTGACTGGTTAACGCCCGCCTCAATACTTGCAAATACAAGTATGGACCTATCACTATTCAAGTGCAATGGGTGCTGTACAAGGTAACCGGTTTCATAGCACCGAAAGTAGTTATAGATTACAGTCGGCTCTTTGATAAACAGTATTAAGCCTACAAATGTCTCGCGGTGTGGTGGTATGGTGGTTTTGTGTTTGTGACATGCGAACTCACTCCCTGAATGCCCACCGCCCTTGCACCGCATGGCAAATGCTCGCAGTGGGCGGAATTCTCTGTATTTGAATTTTAAATAAGCAGGCAGCCGGAGAAGACAACACCATACAGTCCAAAATAGACGGATCTCGCTCTACGGACTGCTGTATAATTGTATACATGTTCAAACAATGGAATCATCTAGCTGTATACATGTTATCATTTTAAAACTTATACATAATAATTTTGTTTCATTTCATGTTTACACCAACTGATATTTGTATATCGCAACCCTATTCATTAAGTAACAAAGTATACGTACCATTAAATGAACTACGCACCAAACCATTAAGTATACCTAAAACCGAATCGTGCCACACAATTAATAACGGGCATCATGTCAATATCCTATCGAGGTAATGTCCAGTATGTTTTAGAAAATAAAACCAACAATGAATAACACTATTGAAGAACACAAGAACCTTGATAGGATCATTTCATGTGGCCCGTGTCACCAAAACCAATAGCACGGTACATGTCAATACAAATATTTTGATACTTCTCATAACAACATGATACACAATATATTCTCTGTTCCTTTGTTCAATGCACACTTGCTTTTAATTTCAGCTCAATTAATTCTATTTATGGAAACTGTTCTGATAACGCTTAGTGGCGACGTCCACCCAAATCCAGGGACCATAAGCTCATCCAGCCACCAGGGTATATCAATTTTTCACCCAAACACGCGAGGCGGACATAATAGACTTGACCAAATAAGTGATGATCTATCTGATCACGAGATTGTATTTTTAAGTGAAATGAAACTGGACGCGTCAATCACCGATGAAGCGCTTCACCTAGCTAATTATCACCATTCTATAAGAAAAGGTCGCAACCAATATGGGGGAGGCATTTCTATTTACGCATCAGAACTTCTAAACTATACTCGTCTTAGAAGAGCCAACTATAGAAAACATGATAAGTTCAAAACCCTAGTTTGTGTCCTCTATCGACCACCATCTAGCCCACGTCTGCTATGGGAACCCATGGAAATTGAAAAGTGGATCGACACAAGACTGCCAGCAATAATATTGGGCGACTTTAATAAAGATCAACTCGGCACTAACCTAACAAGGTTAAAACGAATTATAACAACCAACAATCTAATTTCACTAATTAATTAACTGATTCGCATAACAGCTGGAACGGCAAAATTACTCGATTTGATTTTAACCACCAGTGATATTAAAAATGAAGAATCCGGCATAGTCAATTTTGATGAATACAATCACCATTTAGGTACATATACAATTATTTCCACCCCGATATTAAAAACGAAGATGTATGAAAGAAAAACCTATGATTATGCACAGACAAATAAAGAAAAAATTAACGAAATTGTAGAAAATACCCCATGGGATGCAATACTTAACATTTATGACAATGTGGACGAAGCTTGTGAAATATTTACACACTTGTTTCTTGAGATTGCTAATGAATGCATACCAAACAAATTAATAAGGATTGATCCAGATGATAAACCATGGTACAACTCGAACATACGACGTGAATCGAGAAAACGTGACCGACTAAGATCTAAAGCATTAAGATCAAACAACGCTAGTGACATGACAGTATACATAAGACAAAGAAATAGGGTCAAAAACCTAATAAGAAGAGCAAAACATCAGTTTTAAGAGACACTCGACAATAGACTAAATGGCCTATCTTTACCTAAACCAAGATCATGTTGGAAAAAATGATAAACCACTTAATTAAGGGTAGCGAGCTATCTGATATTCCGCCACTTCTACTTTCGAACAATATTGATCATGCATATACCGATTCAGACAAAGCCGATTGCCTTAATAATTTTTTGCCAGCAGTTCCAAAATAGATGACACAAATCACAACCTTCTGATATTTGTATTCAAATCAAGTGAGAAACTCACTGATATAATTATCCTTCCAAAAGAGGTCACTGACATGATCAAAATTCTGGATATCAATAACGTATCAGGTCATGATAAGATCAGTCATCGTATGTTAACGACAGTGCAACAGACACTAGCTATACCTCTTACCATCCTCTTTAACAAATCGATTCAGACATGTACCTTCCCCAGCCAATGGAAAACTGCTTGCATAAACCCACTCTTCAAGAAGGGAAATAGACAAGAGCCAGGAAATTACAGACAGATCTCACATCTAAGTGCTTTGGGAAAAATCATGAAAAACTATTTAAACATATTTACACTCACCTGAACTCAAGCCACCTACTTTACCAATTTCAGTCAGGCTTCCGACCAAACCACTCAGCTGCACACCAGCTAATTGGAATGTGGCACATCCTGTCGAAGGCTCTAAGCGAAAGCGAATATGTTTGTACAGTTTTCTTTGATGTTGCCAAGGCATTCGACAGAGTCCGGCACAGAAGATTATTACATAAAACACAGAAATATGGTATAGATGGTAATGCACATAAATAGCTATCATACTATCTAACGAATCGGAAACAAAAGGTTAGAGTAAATCAAACATAATCTACCCAGGAAACTATACACGCCGGAGTGCCACAAGTTTCTGTACTTGGACCACTTCTTTTATATATATATATATATATATATATATATATATATATATATATATATATATATATATATATATATATATATATATATATATATATATATATATATATATATATATATATATATATATATATATATATATATATATATATATATAAATGATATTACAGAAAACATAGACAATTTGCTACGGCTATTCTCTGACGACGCCTCACTGACGTCATATGGAAATACCTCATTAGAAGTTGAAACATCATTAAATAGAAAATTACTAATCATAGAAAACTGGTCCAACCAATGGCTTATCAATTTCAATCCCAACACAACAGTGAGTATGATTATGCACATCCAACCAAATCAAAACAGAACAAATCTCCCGATAAAAATACCAGAATTAACACCGTCACAACCCACCGATAGTCCGATATGTAGGTATAACTTTCTCGAATGATTTTAAATGGACAACTCGCATACAAGAGATATTATCAATGGGAAATAAAATACTAGGATCTATCAGGAAAATCAAATGCCTTCACTCACGCAAGACTCTCGCGCACATTTACAATGTTACTTACGACCACTTTTGGAATATGGCGGATGTACGGAATACGACTCTGAACTACTGGAAAATCTCCAAAAGGACGCATAATAACTTACCTCCCCAGATTTGCTTCAATCCAATTATTATAAGGCGAAATAGGGTTGGAGAGGCTAGCACATCGACAAATTAAAATTAGTACTCCTTTATAAATAAATAAACGAAGACCATTGTCCAAAAAACTTGAGTAATGGAAACAATTATCAAGAAGAACAAACACGCCTTGAGGTTTTCAGACACTCTTTCTTCCCGATTACAATACACTTATGGGACCAGTTAGACACAAACACACAGAATTCGGCAACAATATCGCTGTTTAAAAAAGCATAAATCCAAATCCAACAACCAGTAGTATACCAACATACTATTCATATGGAGAACGACGCCAGAATATTCTACACAGAAAATTAGGAAATAAATGTAGCCAATTAAATGCACATTTATTCAGGTTTAACCTACTAGAAAATCAAAACTGTCCACACTGTAATGAAATAGAAGACGATAACCATCACTTATTCAGATGTACCCGCTTCAACGAACCAAGACAAAAACTGATATCCGAACTCAATAATAACCACATGTCGAACATCTCAGCAGAGAATACATTATTAAATGGAGATGCAGATTTGAACAACACCCAAAACACCATCGTCTTTAGAAATGCCCAAGAGTATATTCGAAACACAAAACGGTTTGACACAAATCAAATATGCATAGCGGTTGCTGTGAACACGAGAATCCAATATCACCCAAAACAAACGAAATTGTATATTACGCCTGCCTACAATGGACACTCGTACTTTGGGCTCGCTGGTGATGATCCTCTAGGTCTGGTGGTTGCAAGATCATCAACCCTGGGACATGGTACGCCATTGTGGCGTACAGTGGGCATGGCTGGTCATTGGGCGTTGGCCAATATCTAGGGAATTGGCCGGCGTCGGATGTTATCTTGTGCCTGTTTTGGGCCGCAGTGTTACACTGGGCCCATTGAGGGCTTCCGCCAGCTGGCACCAAGTGCTAAATAACAAAACTGAGCCTGTAAAGACAGATACCCATAGGATGTGGTTCGACTTGGTGACGCGGAGTGGCGAGGTGGGGTGGTGGTTTATGCATGTGTATGCACTGGTGAGAACAGCTCATTCGACGGCTTTTATTAAATAAGAACACAAGCGGCAACCTTTATACTAGTGCGCAAGTGTATGGATTATTACCAGCTTCATTTTCCCGTGCCATCACGCTGCACCACACCTTGTGGATCTTGGAACGTGGGTCCTGGGCTGTCGCGGTTCTTCGGTGGTGAGGGACCACTCCGGTGCATCACATCCCCCCAGTCGAACGCATTAGCGCTGTACTTCTGGCGTGTGCGCGGTTGGGGGTGCGCCTGAATCAATTTCTATGCGGCTGCAGGGCTGCGCCCGTATGGGATACCCTTTATGGCATTTTACGTCGGAATGCTGGCATTGTAATCTAGTGGCAGTGGATCTCTCTGATGCATTTCCAATTGTATATTTGTACTTATATTTCTGAACAGACACTACACTGGCACCATTATTACTGTATAATATCTATGTAGGGAGCGAGTCGTAACTAAGTTGTAAACAACTTGTGATTCAATCCCAATTGTCTCTTAGAACAATATTCTAAATTGTTTAAATCAAATATTGTATTTAATATGCATGCCTACACCACCAGCCACCCACCTCCCCCCTCCCCGCCCGTTTTCATTGGTGTAGTGCTTTGAATTAGTCTATTGTTTAGGTTTATATGGTTAGTAGGTGAATTTCCATATTCAAAATTCTAGTTCCAATACTTACTAATTCAAATATACTTGAGACAGTTGTAACTTGACAGATTGCATATCGATAAACAAATGTGGAAATGCTATGTGTTACTTCTTTCATCTTGAAGGGACCATTTTAAAGGGTTGTTATAGGTAGTCACAAGTCAGTGCATATATGTTGGTATATGGTTGTAATCTAGATAAACTCTCCTTGCACCCAGATCAGATTAAATTCTGAATCTATGAATATATATGAAGCTACTAGTCTACTGTGGCTCTAACGTTAATGAAAGAAAGTGGGTGACGGTGCGATAGGATTCCATAACTTTAATGAGAGAGGGAGGGTGACTGCGCAATAGGATTCCATAACTTTAATGAAAGAAAGAGGGTGACTGTGGGATAGGATTCCATAACGTTAATGAGAGAAAGAGGGTGACTGTGCGATAGGATTCCATAACTTTAATGAACGAAAGAGGGTGACTGTGCGATAGGATTCTATAAATTTAATGAAAGAAAGAGGGTGACTGTGCGATAGGATTCCATAACTTTAATGAGAGAGGGAGGGTGACTGCGCAATAGGATTCCATAACTTTAATGAAAGAAAGAGGGTGACTGTGGGATAGGATTCCATAACTTTAATGAGAGAAAGAGGGCGACTGTGCGATAGGATTCCATAACTTTAATGAGAGAAAGGGGGTGACTGTGCGATAGGATTCCATAGCTTTAATGAACGAAAGAGGGTGACTGTGCAATAGGATTCTATAAATTTAATGAAAGAAAGAGGGTGACTGTGCGATAGGATTCCATAAGTTTAATGAAAGAAAGAGGGTAACACCGCGATAGGATTCCATAACATTAATGAAAGAAAGAGGGTGACTGTGCGATAGGATTCCATAACTTTAATGAGAGAAAGAGGGCGACTGTGCGATAGGATTCCATAACTTTAATGAGAGAAAGGGGGTGACTGTGCGATAGGACTCCATAGCTTTAATGAAGGAAAGAGGGTGAATGTGCGATATGATTCCATAACATTAATGAAAGAAAGAGGGTGACTGTGCAATAGGATTCCATAAATTTAATGAAAGAAAGAGGGTGACTGTGCGATAGGATTCCATAAGTTTAATGAAAGAAAGAGGGTAACACCGCAATAGGATTCCCTAACTTTAATGAAGGAAAGAGGGTGACTGCGATACAATTCCATAACGCTAATGAAAGAAAGAGGGTGACTGTGCGATCGGATTCCATAACTTTAATGAGCGAAAGAGGGTGACTGTGCGATAGGATTCCATAACTTTGATGAGAGAAAGAGGGTGACTGTGCGATAAGATTCCATAACTTTGATGAGAGAAAGAGGGTGACTGTGCGATAAGATTCCATAACTGTGATGAGAGAAAGAGGGTGACTGTACGATAAGATTCCATAACTTTAATGAGAGAAAGAGGGTGACTGTGCGATAGGATTCCATAACTTTAATGAAAGAAAGAAGGTAACTGTGCGATAGGATTCCATAACTTTAATTACAGAAAGAGGGTGACTGTGCGATAGGATTCCATAACTTTAATTACAGAAAGAGGGTGACTGTGTGATCGGATTCCATAACGTTAATGAGAGAAAGAGGGTGACTGTGCGATATGATTCCATAACTTTCATGAACTGAGAGGGTGAGTGGGCGATAGGATTCCATAAATTGTTCATGATTCGGAAAAATTCGGAAAGTTAAAAAGATCTGGATAACTCAAAATAATCCGGAAATTCCGCGAAATATTTACAATGTGACAAAAATGTAGGGCGAGAGTGTGTAATCCCTGACTGCTCTTGTTGTCGTTGTTTTATCAATTAATATGAAAGGGATGGTGACTGCTCTTGTTGTCGTTGTTTTGTCAATTAATATGAAAGGCATTGTGACTGCTCTTGTTGTCGTTGTTTTGTCGATTAATATGAAAGGCATGGTGACTGCTCTTGTTGTCGTTGTTTCGTCAATTAAGATGAAGGGCGTGGTGACTGCTCTTGTTGTCGTTGTTTTGCCAATTAATATGAAAGGCATGGTGACTGCTCTTGTTGTCGTTGTTTTGTCAATTAATATGAAAGGCATGGTGACTGCTCTTGTTATATACACAGGGTACCAAGTTATCTCTTGTGTAACCATAGCATCAGTCGCAAATAAAAGTGTACAATATTATTAATATTGTTCGTTTACATCTCATGCCGTGAACCTGCTCGTAGCCATAGTCACTACTATTGATAATCTGCACATAGGATGTACTGAGTTTCCTACAATCCCTGTGGATCTTAACTGACGCAAGATCCCGGACAACTGTTATACCATCTATTATGAGGCATGATTTTTTATATCCATCAATGTAGTTCAAACTTAAAGCGCTCGTTTGGACTCTCCGTAATCGCGTCCTACAGGGCAATGCATTGGTCCGGAAAATGAGCAAACCTGGTTGAACACAGCGATGAATTCTGGAATGAGAACCGTGCCACCACATTTGAAATTAACAACGTCACTAAGTAATATGAGATGGAAAACGTCTACTTAATAGAATTCTGGTATAGTCAAATCATGTTTAGAACTTATTTAGCCCTATGTAACGGCAATCTTGAAATCCAATATGTCCGCCATACATTTAATTTTATAATGACATCATCTAAATCCTTTGAGCTAAAACCTAGGTATAATCACAAGAATCGTGTTTATAATGTGGATAGTAAATGAGATATTTCCAAAAATATGGCTGGCTGTTAGTCATCTTGAAATCCACGATGGCCGGCATTCTATCGAAGGTGTAATGACATTATCTAAGTTCTTGGTCCCAAAAGCTTCGGTGTAGCCACTCAAATTGTGTCCATAGCTGGGTTAGTAAGCGATGTGGTGGCCATTTTAAAATCCAAAATAGTAGTCGTAAACTTCAGTGAAAAGATTGTGGATTAAGTGGATTAAACCCATTTGCCAAAAATCTAGCAAAAGAATTCCAGAAACTCCATTTGTTCAACACAACGACCCTATGTACTTTTCCTTTTTTTAGATCTCCTAGGTTATTTTTTTAGGTTACATTTTCACAAAGGCGTATAGCAACCGGCCTGGCCTAAACGTTAGGTGGACTATAGACAGGTACCTTGTGGGAGTACGGACTACGTTGAATCCGCTCCAGTAAGCACAAAGCTTTTGATTTTCTCGACCAAATTTAACCAATAGATCTGGCGATTAGAAATTCTACTGATTTATGTACTTATTTATGTTCTGGGTTGTTGTAAAATATATGCCTGAAGTGCTTGCCATAGCGGAATTACTTTTTACAACAACCCAGAAACAACGGGAAGGATTAGTATTGGATGTCAACAATTCGGCTACATTAAGTGATGGCCTGGTCTGGGAAGCCTGGGTGAAGGAGCTGTTAGAAGATCCGGTGTACCAAGTTGGCGATTTCATCATGCGTTACAACGCATTTATTCTCTGCGCCATCGGGGTTCTGTGTAATATATTACGAACTGTTATAGCGATTCTTCAGCTTTAGTATCTGCGAAAACAGTTCGTAACACGTGGTATTTAAGCTTAATTAACTCGTTCAACATGCAGCCAACCAACTCCGGTCTCTACACTCTTGAGGAATGCCCATCTGCAGACCAATGGTAGATAGTTTTTTAGAATTTCTAACCGGAATGACTGGCTCGATGAACGAGCCAGTCTCTTCAGTGATACAGCTTAAAAAATGGTCGTCTCTTGGCATGCAAATGGCGATTCATTAACGAAATATTGTGATATTATTGCCGAGATTTATCAATAAAAGCGTTAAATGCAATATAGCTACGCTATTCAATTGGTATGCTTATATTGTAGATTGTATTTGCGTGTAAGTGTCTTATTGTAAACACAAGTATTTATACTGTCTGCTAATTCTGCTTATGCATTGGTGTTTCTTTGATCCTACCCTCATCGCAGCCTATTATCGTGGCTAATCAATTAAATATCAATCAGACTGTGTTATCTGCATGCATGTCTATTTGTGACACACAAACACACACATACGCACGCACGCACGCACGCACGCACGCACGCACGCACGCACGCACGCACGCACGCACGCACGCACGCACGCACGCACGCACGCACGCACGCACGAACGCACGCAAACACGCACGCACGCACGCACGCACGCACGCACGCACGCACGCACGCACGCACGCACGCACGCACGCACGCACGCACGCACGCACGCACGCACGCACGCACACAATATGGACACTTGGTGGATTCGTTATTGGAAAGAAATTTATGTACCGACACCAACACAATAGATCAATCAGAAGCAATCTGTGATCACTAACGCTTTCACACTGCAATCGAGGTGTGTGTGAAAGGAGATCTTCGCTTCGTATCGACAAACATTTCTTTATTCTTGCTAAAAATTCAACTATCTACAATGGACCTTTCCAGTTTATCCACCCATAATATCACGAAATAATCAATTACTTGGTGCGTGGGATGACGCCATAATCAAGTACAGCGCGAATGACTCGACTTAGACAGAACTAGTCCTCTGATTGGCTGAATACGAGGAACAACCCCGCCCAGTATAATGAAGTCAATTCAGAATCCATTGATTACTTGTTCCAATTGGATAATGATTATAAGAAACCGGAGCGTGTGCCCATAGTTTCAAGCCAGTAAATCGGCGCCAATTTAATTTTAATATTACAGAGATTAATTTTTAATTATATAGATCTCGCCGGCGTAGCACCGATATACGATGTTTGTCTATTTTCCAGCATTGGAAAAGCTGAATATTTTGAAAAGGTTTACGTCAAATTAGTTACAAAACAACTGGCAGAATTTATTGAAAATTTGTGAATTTATTACTAAGTCAAGTGTATACATTTATTCGCGAAATGGCCATTTTTTTTTTTATTATGACATAGATTTCGCCCCTAGTGCCTGTCAACGACGTTTCCCGATTACCCGGCATTAGAACAGTCTAATATTTTGTAACTCATTTGATTGGGAAGCAACAATTTTAAGTAAAATTAGTTCCAAAACAGTCGTCAGAATTTGTGAAAATGTGCATCGATATTTTGTGAATTCTTTATGAAAAACTAATTCATTTTTTAATTTTTTTCTCAAAATGGCCACCAACACTTCAGCCTGTAGCCATCAGAGGGGGATATTAAAATGTAGCAATCAAATGCTTCCGATCACTGGCGTATCAAGCAATTACTTATATAAACATTCACGTGCAGGAATAGATGTTTATACAACTACCTTGTTAGAACAAACAAACCATCGATGTATTACAAGACTAAATATTAAATTATGGCTGATTAAAATACATAATCGATTTTTGCTCAATTAAGTCAATTTATTTTATTTTTCGGTTGTTTAATTTTGCACTCAGTTATGTAATCGCCAGGAAAAATAATCGACTATCGATGAAATATCGATCAACCGAACAAGCCTAAGTTCGACACGTTGTAGGAATTGAATGTCTTTACTGTTTAATAAACATTATGCCAAATATTTTGAAACTAATTTCACCGGGTGCCATAGGCAGCAACCGCACCCAGTCAAATTAGTTTCAAAAGATTCAACAGCTTACCTGTACAGCATTTTTGGAAATTGATAGTCGGGGAGTTCAGGGATCTGGTGCAACTCACTCGTTTGAGAATGACTGGAGGGCAGGGTCCAAGTCCGAGACTACTTGTGCTATTCCTTCAGAAATTGTTCCGCCACATTCCTCGGCCTCCAAGATATTTGCATTCCCCTGATGGACCTGATGGAACACACGCAGGCTGTAGTATCTCATCGACACAGATGTTAGTTGCAACATGTTTGGGCGGATGGCTATTTTGTAGATGGTAACAAGCTCCTGGTATCTCTGATACGTCATCGTGTCAAGATGGTCATTCTCCGATGCTCTATGCAAAATGAACATGTCTCTCTCACCAACTGCTATGACATCATCCTTTGATGAGTGTGCACGGAATAACTTGTTAGTCCGAAAGCTAAGCCTATTCTAAAAACCCTGGACGTGTTATTGCACCCGGGGAAAGAATCCACAAAAATATATTCTTATGGACGTGCTTTTCTAGTACATACCTGATTTAATTGACACTGATAAATTTGAGCTGCTACTTTCTTTGGTTCAGAAGAAGAATGCGAAGAATAATCTGATCGGTGCCATCCCCAATCAGTACTGCTTGACATGTTCGTGTGACATTCACTGCCGCTTACACAATCAATATGTCAGCATCTCGTGTGGCATAGGATACCTTGCAATGATATCCACCTAGATTTCCCCATAAAACAAGGAACCAGTTGTTTATTATATTTACTTGAGAGAAACTCTTTCTTATTCAATTGCCATTTCATGGATGAATGGAATGTCACTTTGCAGCTCGCACATCCTGCTATGCGCAGATGCCTACTGTCCTTCTTTGATGGCACTGCCTCGTACCAGTCAAATATGGCCACTGCTTGACCATAGTGTGTTGTCACACAGTTACTATAGCCCTGCAATATATTGCGTGTCAACCGCATGCCAAGAAATTGTAACAGTGGAGAAGAGCACCCCACTGAATTATGTATGTAACTTCCTTCAGTACTGGTTGGGGACGACACCAACCTGCTTATTTTCCTCATGCATCCTGTTGGAGGGAACATGCATAATATCTACTTCCTCCCTGAACCAAAGTAAGAGCCACTCTCAAACGTATCAGTGTTAATTCAATCAAACATGTACTGGGGAAGAACGTCTGCAAGAATATCCTTTTCGTGCATGATTCCCTCTTGGTTTCGATAACACGTCCAGTGTATTTGGAATAGGCAAATCTGTCGGTCTGAAGCTCATCAGTGACAACAAGTTAGTCCATGTCCCGGCCAAACATATTCGGAAGTGCGCAATCAAGGACGAGGTCACAATGGCTGGTGAAAAGGCCATGGCCATTTGAATAGAGCATCGAAGAATGGCCATCTAGACACAATGCGGGCATCAGAGATTCTGGCAGCATGTTACTACCATCAAAAAGGCATCCACCCAAACATGTTGTCACCAACATCTGCGCCAATGAAGTATCACAGCCTCCAAGTGTTCCGCCAGATCCAACACAGGTTAAATAACTTGGCGGCCAGGGAATGTAGCTGGAAGGATCTTGAATGAATATTGACACGAGTACCATCAGACTTGGACCCTGCCAGTCCCTTCTCGAACTAGTGAGATGCTCACGCAAATAAGGCTATGGAACTATGCACTGTGGGTGCCGTCGCTATTGATTTGATTGCTCGTCAGCTTGTTCTGGATCCAGAGGTACTTGTCAAAACATGGCAAATGATGGCGTGGATGATAATGAGAACTAATCACTGTCAATGAATGTAAATATGGCTGGCAAACATTGAACTTCAGTGTCAAATGTTGGGCTGTGCCGTCATAGATTGGTCTTGGTGGCTGAAGACATAATTATTTGGTAAATTTTGTATCTACTCGTTATACATTTATGTGGTCTAAAATGAACGAATCTCGAACTATATGCCATATTATACTGGATTGCTGGTTATCATGAATTCAACATGTTCCACTCAAAAGATTGTATTAGATTTGTATACATAATCGCTAACGCCTTAAATACAGAATATAAATGTGGTTTCATTACTGTTGCAATTAGTGGTGGGTGACTGTAGAAATGGTATGTAAACATCGAACATCCGTGTCAACTAGTGGGTTGTGACATCAGAGAGTGGTCAGCGGGGTGGGGGCTGGTGCAGAATACATCGTTTGTCTGTAGATTGTGTAAATGTTTCTATTTACTTGCAGTACATTTATGTGGTCTAATATGAACCGTTCTCGAGATATATGACATATTATATTAGATTAACAGCCATATCGGCAGCCATCTTGAATTCAACATGTTCCACACAAAATGATTTTAGAATGTTTTATATATCACCATGGGGACACTTCTGCACAGATTCTAGGTGGTTTCATTTCCTCCGCAATTAGTGGTAGGTTTTGTCAAATCCGTGTTATTTTGACTGGACTACAAGGTGCTTCAATCTGTGCTGTGCCAGTTCACCTGTTGGTAAATAGGTACAGGTGAGGTCAGTGCCGGCAATACGGAATGTAGTCATCATTGAGAGCCTATAGACGGCAGCCTGAGCCTTGTTGTATGCTTCTAAAGGGAGTTTGGATTGTGCAGGGATTAAGAATAAATAAAGTCAAATGACCTTTAAGCTGGAATATTGGCTGAGCACGCAAGTGGAAGGGGACTATACACCCTAGCTGTACCCATACATGTGTTATTTTGTGTGAAGAAGAGGGGAGTGGGGCCAGTTGCCAGGGGCACTGTCGGGTGTGGAAAGTCTGGTAAGTCTCTATCACCGTGATGGAAAGGGATGGGGTTGTGCGGCGGTAAATCACCAACCCAAGTCTGAAGTAAGAGTTGGCAAGGGCATCTCCCAGGCGTTGAGATATTTCTGATGGTATACGAATAGCGGCAATCTCACAAACGGACGCACAGACGAACATAGGTGCGCAGCTTGACACACCCTTAAGGTTGAGTCATATTATACGATCATATAACGCCCAAAAGAAGTCAGATGTGATTTAAAGAGATTCTATGTCTAGTTTGTCCATAAGTGTTTGCTTTAGAAGATTAACACGCAAGAGTGTAGCGTCCCCCTACAACCTACCTAACCTCACCAGCGACACTGCGACTCAAATGTCATACAAATAGGCCATCAGGGAGCAGATAGCTAACATCGACGTCAGCTCCGATCCAAACGAAGCCTTAACCAAAATGTTAAAATCTATGGAATCATCAGCTACCAGGACCATAGGAGTTGCCATACACAACAGAAGTCGGTATACTGACGAGCATGTAGTAGCAAAACTATCATCAGAGCAGAAAGCATTACGGCTGCGCATCGATCAAAGAGGCCAAAGTGAAAACCGCACCAAACTATGCTGGGAACGCAATAACATTCTGCAACACATTAGCGAACGCTTACAGGATCTTTCTATTCAACAAGCAGACACCCTAGCAGATGAAATCAGTGCCACGGATGACTGTCACAAAATGTTTCGGGCAACCCGAGCCCTGAGAGTTACAGACTACACACCACCACTCACTGCACACAACAATGAAGGGCACTTTATCGGGACCGACCAGGGGAAAGCCGAGGCGATTCGAGAATGGTTCAAGAAACAGTTCACTGATCACAATGATGAGCACTTGCACCCGTTCTTAGGAGACCCCAGGCCATTAGTAACAGCAATTCAAACAGCATAAGCTGAAAAAGCACATAAAGCCCTGAGAAATGGACGTGCATCTGGACATGATGGCATGAGCAATGACCTATTCAAATATGCAAGTGACGCTATCTCAAAACCGGTCACGCCCCTAATCAATTCAGCTTTTATGCACCACCTTCCCATCGATGCTGTTGTCGAAGGCACTTTATCGCGCTACACAAGCCCAAGAAGCCACATGCCCTCCCCACCCCATTCCAGCCCACAGCCCCCAGCCAATCTGCGGCCCATTGGGCTCCTCAACAGCATACGGAAAATCCTATCCAATGCTACTCTATGCCACACGCGAGACAAGATCGATGACTTCACCAGATCATGTCTAAGTGGCTTCAAACGTGGACGCAGCTGCGCAAACATCGTATGGTCTCAACGCATGCTTGTGTCAGTAGTCATGTCCAAACACCGGGGTTTCCACAAAATGGGAATTGGCATGTCATGAGCCTTTGACACAATTAAACGCTCAAAGATCCTAGATGTACTGCGACAGGCCACTTGCAATGAAGATGAGCTACGACTAATTAGACTGCTGCTTGCAGACACCAAGCTGAGAGTACGATTCAAGTCAGTGAAGTCTGTAGAGTGTGAGCCATCAATCGGCTCCCCACAGGGAGATTCTATATTCCCTGTACAGTTCACCTGTTACGCTGCTGCTGCATTGAAATCCGTGTGGGAAAATTCCACAATACCACCCCAACACCCACCCCACCCCCTCCAGTGTCAATACTGGCTATGCCGCTAGAGAAGGAATATTCCAAGGATGTGGACTCCATAGACGAGGAAAAGAAACGCCTTGACGATCTCCTCCATGCCCTGTAGGTGGGGCTTAGAATACACCTTCCGTATCCTCTGCGTGTCGTAAGAGGCGACTAAAGGAGGTAAGGGTGAGGTAACCCTGACAGAAACCTCGAGTGCTGAAGACGGAGGTTCCAGGCCGCACGGCGCACTCTAATAAACCATGGATCCACGCACTTAGCGCTTATGATCATGTCGATAGTCACTTACAGGACTGGCGGTATGATCATCGAACGAAAAGAAGAAGAACGAACTCCTCCCAGTAGCTGCAAACAAACTAAAAATTGAGAATCACTTTATGAATGAATCCACAACAGAGTTCACCCACTTATACCTGTCTACAAAGCGTGAAACTAAAGAAAATGATGATCCACTTTGTGGTGGCGAACACCTGGAGGAAAAGTAAAATCCTGTGCTCACTGCTTTGCAGTACTGCTGTCATTGCTGCACGCTGCGGCAAGGGGGAACAGACCTTTCCAGTCTTTATGAAAGCTATGGATTCGTAGATCAAAGATGCCTTTGACATAAAGATTACGTTTATACAATACAATCTGCGTATCCTGTATGTTGTATAACTGTAAGAGCTGGGCACCTCCAAAGGCAGCTCTAAACAACCTCGATGCCTGTCACCGCAAACAGCTACGCACCGTCACTGGACACTGATGGACAGACAGCATAATGTCCAATGATGCACTCTACAAGATGTGTAATACGCCGCCGCTGTCTGTAAATGTCGCCCAACAAAGATGGTCCATGTTTAGCCATATGCATAGGATGCCAGAAGAGACGCCAGCATAAATCTGCTAAGCGTGCAACGAGGGCACCTCAAGAAAGCAGAACTCGGTACACTCAAGTCAACAATGGACCTGCGGAAGCTAAGGATTTCGGCTGAGTACAATGCACAGAGGCCAAACGCGAAGAACTGATTGCAGCTGTAGGATGTTTCTCCTACTACAGCCGCAGAATACAGTAATCATACATACATTAACATATTTCTTATTTAATCTCATAACATACGCTCTATCTGGCTTGAAGCCCAAGCCAATGGCGGGATCCGATCTGTAACTCAAGTATCTGACGTCATAATCAAAATAAGTCACACGTTAGCTGACGTCACAATCAAAACGACGTTGCTCTCTCATGAAAATCGAAAAGTTATTTGTACGGATTTTATGAATTTAATGCACTTACAATTTAGGTCTACTGAACATTCCATTACAAATTTTGAAACTAATTTGACTGGGAGCCATGGGCAACAACAGCCCCGCCCGCCCACCCCTCCGATCCAATTAGTTTCGAAAGATTAAACAGCATACATGTATTGACCCTGTTGGAATAGTGGGTATCAACGTTTCAAACCGATTCCACCACGCGTAAAAAGTGGACGGAGCTTAGCTGGAAATGGGCGGAGCTTAGCTGGAAATGGGCGGGGCATAGCTAGAAATGCATCCCTCTATTGATGTTGGGTTTTAGCTATTTACTTTTTGCAGCTGTAGAGGCGATGGTAGTTTTATATTAACGTTAACACGTCTCGTCTCTGCGCCAATAACTCCCAATATTAATCCTTTAACCATTTAATGACTAAACTTGTTGAACAAAATTTAATATTAACTTATTGAATGTCCATTAGCAGGCCAAGAGAAGACTATTTTTGAAAACTTACAACTGAAATGACTGGCTTGGTTATCGAGCCAGTCATTCCAGTGGTAAATGTTCAAAAACAGTCTTCTCTTGGCCTGCTAATGGACATTTCACAAGACGTCTGCAGAGCACGGTCATGGCCGTCTTGGTCCTGAAAGGGTTTTAATGGCCAAAATAGGAACAGAAGATAAAACAATTCCTTTGATGGGTAAGAGAAGGCTATTTTTCTTTTTCTAAATTGACCACTGGATTGACCGACTCACTGGAGGAATCCAGTTTATCAATCACTCATATGACGTCATAATCAACCACACGACTTGTAGGATGCCGCCATAATCAATTAAGTCATGAATGGCGTAGATAAGTTCATCACGAACGCTTACTTGATAACGAACTAACAGTTATTGAATGAATTGTATGTCTTTATAATTTAATAAACATGTTAATTATTTTGAAACCAAATCGATATAGCGCGGCTGCTGTTGCCATAAGGCAGCAATATTATCCACCCAAATTAGATTCAAAATATTAAATAGCTTACCTGTGATAGTTTCGTTAAGATGGACGCGGCGCAGGTAAAACCGGATTCCTCCGTTGCCAAACATAGTCGCCCCTTCTCCGCAAATGGTTATTCCTCAAGACCTTCGTAGGTGACGGTTTGAGTACATTAATTAATGTTCCCTCGGGCCTATGGGGATGACAGCTAGATACCAGTAATAGCTAATGTCGTGGTCCTGAGGAACAGGTTAGACATGCTGTCGCCAACACGATTCTGCAATTTCAAGTCACGCGCCTAGCATCATAGCCCACACACGTTTCCATCACACCAACGCCGCAAGTCCTGCAACCGGCGAGAGCGCCTAGCGTCATAGCCCACAAGCGCTTCCACCATACCACCGCCGCAAGTCCCGCAACCGGTGAGAGCGCCTAGCGTCATAGCCCACAAGCGCTTCCACCACACCAACGCCACAACACTTGCGACGTTAGTGTGGTGGAAGCGTATGCGGGTGATGGTGCTAGGGGCTCTCACCGGTTGTGGGTTCGATACCCTGTCATTGCCAAAATACCGTAATGCCACGACTGCTTGTATAAGCATATAAAACATCCCTTTTCAATAGCGAAAGGAAATATCTTAGCTCAATAATATTAAGTTTTATAAGCTGGTGTCTTAGAGGGTGAAATGTTCACTTATGGAAGAAATCACCAAATTTGGCACAAATGACATTTAACAGGTACCAATTAAATCCTGATATAGGACACACATTTTGGGATTCAGTATCGTCCCCTAATTAGCATAGACGCAAAATGACCGCCACAGATATGTCTATTAGTCCAGTCAATCTAGGGCTTGACCCACCACTAATCGCAACAATAATGAAACACATTTATGTTGTGTAATTACCCTGATAACGCAGCTTACTGGGCCGATGCTGGGACGATACCGGCCCAGCATCGGCCCAGTAAGCTGCGTTATCAGGGTAATTCTTAGAAATTATATATAAATAATCTTATATAATTTTTTTAGTGGAACATGTTGAATTCAAGACGGATGCCAAGATGGCCCTCAATTGAGTATAATATGGCGTCTATCTCGAAAACGAGATTAATTTTATAACACATAAATGTATAACGAGCAGATAGAAACATGCATCCAATTTACCGAACAATGATGTCTTCTCCATCACATGCCCACTCCTTGACGTCGCAACCCAATAATTGGCCTCTTGAAAGTGGAAAGCTGACAGGGCTCAAACTGAACCCGTCGACCTGAAGGGTAATCAAAATGGTCACCAGATGGCATGTATTCATGCTAATCCCGATAAAACAAAATTTACACAATTAACCTCCTTTTGCTATCTGGTGATCAGAAACCACCAGGACAGTGATTTCTGAATGGCCTGCCTTCTGGACAGCGAGTCCTTTCAGTGTTCAAAAGTGGCATGTATTTATGGGCACGCCGACATGGTACAAACCGATTTTGCTGTTCTTCTCTATCCGTGTACAAATGAGAAATAACATTGACAGTGAATTTTACTTGTTCTGGACAATGAACAGTAACATTTTCTGAAAGCATGGTAGGCATACAGAACTCAGTGGGATGAATAGGTGTCCTATGTTCCGTGATTTAAAATGACAGAATTTATAGGAGAATGCTTTTCAACCCAGCGGGCTAGTGTTTTGTTATTGTTGTAGTTTGTCCAAACTACAGACGTGCCAGAGACAGTTCTTACTGACCAAGTTTCCGCGCAGTGAACCCTTTCGGGGTTCTACAGTTACATTTATTCATGGTCAAACTTATTGTGTTGGCATGCTTATGTACTTTCACTATCAAAATGCATAATTAACAGCGTTATTGTTTGTGCACAGAGACAGGCAGTGGTATTTCTCGGAGAATTGCACAGCGGTGTCTATCTCTCACCCCCTGACTGATTCCACTCCTAACCACAACCCAACACCAGAAATGGCATGGACGCACGCGCACACATGCACACGTGTGTACGTACGTACGTACGTACGTACGTACGTACGTAAGGGATCACACACACACGTGAACGCACGCTCGCTGGCCCGCTTGCCCGCCCTTCCTCCCTCCCCTACGCACCCACGCACCCAGGCGGGTGGTGGTGGTGACCGCTGTAACTACGCCTATAAGTTGTACATCTATAATGTATAATACCAATCAATCTTGTAAGTGACGTTAAACTGGACTGCATCATCATCTACTACGGCATCGGCGACCTCATCACCTACTCGTGATGCTTATGGAACAACTGTAGGACGGAATGAAAGTAAACAGATGTTACTTTCAAACTAAAAAGCATATTATATGACGGGATGGAAAGAAAAACAACTTGAAAGTTAATAGAGTAGAAGCCTTACGCGTCTGATGTAACAATAATAAGGGAAGTAGATCTGAATGGTTTATTTCCATTGTCACGAAACCTATCGGGAGTAGGCTCCCTTATCATTGATACATCGAAAAGGCGACAGTTTTGGTTGGTAATTAAAATGTGTTCATCTTGGAGATGCATACATAGTAAGTACATCATACATATAATTGTGACATGAGATGCGGTGTATGAGTGTTTACTATTGCAATGAATTTGCGTAATAATAGGTGATATGGTATGCGGGTTACAAATGTTATTGTAATGAATTGGTATACGGAAGTCGAAACCATATTGGCCTACTGATTCGGCGCATCGGAAGTACCAACCATATATTACAGTTACATTTATGCAACTTGTAGCGTTGTGCCTGCCTTGAAAACCGTATTTAAATATGTCATAAACGATACAATGGATTAGAAGAAAAGAGAGGGGAAATGTAAATCCTGGAATATTGCAGCATTGGCTGGGTCGATTGTCGAGCCAGGCATTCCAGTAATACATTTTCAAAACTAGTCTTCTCTTACGCTGCAAATGGACATACATTCACGCAGCAAAATTTTATTGTTTATGACCGATCGCATTAAAAGTAATTGAAAGTTAGTTTTTGCAATAGAAAGTATGCACGATTATTCAATTATTAAATTTTTATTCATATAAATTCACAATTAAAAACTTTCTCGAGATTTTCGATTTAATCACGTAATCGTGCAAGCCTAGCCACCAAGAGTGACGAGTAAATCCTGAATTACTGATTATTTCATTGCGGAGAGGTCACTTTAGCATAAGCCAGGTATTGGCTGAGAAACCACCCCACCCCCACCCACCCCACCCCCATCTCCTGTGGAGAGGAGTAAATACTGGATTATTGATGGGTTTTTTACTGTGTAGCTATACAGTTACTATACAGTTTGCTTGATGTTACCATGGCACCAGTCATGACATTCAGATCTCTCGATCAATCAGAATTGAAGATTCGCCTCAGCGAGCAGCGTGAGTGCTATAAAAGCTATACAATCTGTTATAGCAGTGCGCTCAGTCTTCTCGGATGGGACTTTAAATTGAGGTCCCGTCATACAGTGCCCATCACTGTGTGAACGTGAGCTAGGGTTAGGTAGGCAAGAAATTTCGGCATAATCAAAGTAAACCGGATGCTGAATGGATTCGTCCTCGGATGGAAACACGCAACATACGGATTACAAAATCAAAACAAAATTGCTAGAATTAGAATCTTTCGGACTTTTCGATGGGACTATGGAGGGATGCAACCCGGATGACTGATCGAGTTCGTCCTCGGACGGACATAGTCACCATACGGGCTACCTAATCAATCAAAATCAAACAAGTGCGCGCTGGTGCCTGCTCGGATGATGGCCAGAAGAGCAAATGGGTCCCAGGACCCGAAAGACCCCACACCCCAACCTCCCCACTACCCCCAAATGGGCCGGGAGGTCTCTGACCTAAAGCCCCCCCCCCTTGGGTACATCAGGTCATAAGACCGTACGCACCTACTCCCCCCCCCCCCGACCCAGCACCTACCCCATCCCTTCCCCACCCCCGTTAGGTCCCGGGTAGGCCACCCCCATCACCCACGCCCAAGCATGAGGAGCAACAGAAAAGCCATGGACAAGAACAGCAACATGAGACAAAATCGAGGGACAACAATCAACACACACACACACACAGAGAGAGACACACGCTAATGCACAAACCGACGTCACAAGAATTCGCAAGAATTCAACAGAAACCATAAAGGCCAGGCGTGAGTCTAGACCCTAGCATTGGGAACTAGCATATAAACGCCTTAAATATTACAACACACACACACACACACACACACACACACACACACACACACACACACACACACACACACACACACACACAACACTCACACACACACACACACACACACACACACACACACACACACACACACACACACACACACAAACACACACACACACACACACTACACACACACACACACACACACACACACACACACACACACACACACACACACACACACACACACACACACACACACACACACACACACACACACACACACACACACACACACACACACACACACACACACACACACACACACACACACACACACACACACACACACACACACACACACACACACACACACACACACACACACACACACACACACACACACACACACACACACACACACACACACACACACACACACACACACACACACACACACACACACACACACACACACACACACACACACTCACACACACACACACACACACACACACACACACACACACACACACACACACACACACACACACACACACACACACACACACACACACACACACACACACACACACACACACACACACACACACACACACACAACACACACACACACACACACACACACACACATCACACACACACACACACACACACACACACACACACACACACACACACACACACACACACACACACACACACACACACAC
>CM067371.1:9938006-9981715 GCA_034401795.1 Chaetoderma sp. LZ-2023a
CTTTCAGTATCGGCCCGGTATCGATCCAGTAAGCTGCGTTATCAGGGAATTTATGGATGTCATGGGCTGAACTTAACGGAGCTGAACTACGTATACTTGACAGCGTCTGGTGAGCTAAATGTGCGGGGTTGGTGCACTTCCAGAGCAATACACTTTTACAACAGGTGCATAATTTCGGAAAGTCAGACATAATGTCTGGGTGACTTTCTAAAGAACCGCGTGGGTCATCAAGAAATTTGTGTCATTTATAGGATTTTATTAGCTTTTTACGAGTCTACTTTTGAGCGACAATAGGTATATATTTTCTTCACGTCGGACGTCTCGCTCTGTTAGACTCCAAACAAGATATTGATGTCCCTAATAATGTTAGTTCAATGATAACTATCTGTCAGGCTTTAAGAAGGAGAGTGCGAGAGAGAGAGAGCTCAGGCTGACTGTACGTCCGTTCCGCTAATGTGTACCCGTGCTTAAACTCATGTGTATCCATTCACACCAGCAATGACATTCTAGATCTATATGACAGGTTAATATCAACGAGGCGTGCGAAGAACTACTGGTGATAAAACCATCAACACCAATAACAGCATCGACAACAACAGCCGTGGGCCCTGTTTGGTGGACCGCCTTAAAGCTCAGGCTGACTGTACATTTGGAAGTTTGCTCAGACGTCTACACCAGATTGAATCAGCGCTCCTGTGTCAAGTCAAAGTTTAAACAAAAAGGTAAGAATATAGGTTTCGCCATAAGGAGAGATGCTCATTTTCATTTTACATGAAAATTGATGCGGTCATGCAGCAAATTATTTTAGATACATGAAATATTATGGTACAGAGAAAACTGACGTTAACGGCTACTTTCATTTGGAACGCATAATATTGTGGGTCTTTATGGCGGGTGGTAGTCCGACGACCCGTCTTAAATAACCACCATCTTATAATTGTCAAAAATCAATTCATTTGAAAAACGACCTATGCTAGGTGACCATCCGTTTTTACGATCACATTTAAATGGTTCATGAAATGTATGTTATGCTTCCGACTAAAGTTTGTTCCTGATTTCATATTGAAATAGTGGGGTTGTGGTACTTTTGAATAAATTGACTTGGTTGAGTTGTTGTTGTTGTTGTTGTTGTTGTTGTTGTTGCTTTTGGCATTGACATTGTCGTTGTCATTGTCGTTGTCAATGTCATTCTCATCGTTGTCACTGTTGTTGTCGTTGTAATTGTCGTTACCGTTATAGTTGTTGGTGTCGTTGTCACTGCATGCCATTTTCGTTGGCTTCGTTAATGTCGTCGTCGTCGTCGTCGTCGTATTGTCGTTGTCGTTGTTGTTGTTGTTGTTGTTGTTGTTGTTGTTGTTGTTGTTGTTTTTGTAATTTTTCTCGCGCCAGGCATTCCAGTAATACATTTTCAAAAATAGCCTTCTCTTGCCCTGCAAATGGGCATACATTCAGTCATTCACTAAAGCAAAATGTAATTTTTCATGACCGATCGCAATAAAAAGTATTTAAAAATTAGGTTTAGAAATATTTTATGCAATAGAAAATATTCACGATTACTCGATTATTTAATTTGTAATCATATAAATTCACGATTTGAAACATAATCACGATTTTCGATTTAATCACGTAATCGCGCAAGCCTTAAGCTTAGCTAGAGATGGGTGGAGCTTAGCTAGAGATGGGTGAAGCATATCTAAAGGCAGATTCATCCATTAGAGATTCTCAAGGTGACTTTTGAAGCATATATCCGGTCCGATGAACGCTTCATTATATTCTCTTAAACTTTCTTGTTATGATTATTTCAGATGGCAGTCGCAGGCGTTATGACGGCCATGGGCTATCTTGAGAACATACAGACGATAATAGAACAGGGCAAGGGGTTTCTTGATAACGTTACGGTCAGTGATAAGAAGACAACACAGATACCCGTACATAGCAACTTGGCCGCAGCTTTCGGCACCCTCAATAAAGAGTCGGTGAAAAAGATGGATGAGAAACTCAAAGTGATGATCGCCGGCACGATGCGAGCTTTAGGTAAACTGAAAGAGGTCACGTGGGATACCGTCATTTCGTGTATGATGCAGAATTCGCTTCTCGAGCCAATGGAAGATTCAACCATCACCAGATCCGACAAGCTGATTAAAAGTGGAACGAATGTTTTCAAGGTAGATGGTAGTCCAGATGCAGCGATCGTTAAAGAGGTCAAGTCGTGGTTCGTTAGTCTGATCTCAGACAGCGATGTACTCGCCGATACGAAGATCGATATCAGCTTCCTTGCTAGAATTGTAGCATCCACAGGTGCTAGTGTTGACTCGTTTGAAGCATTCTTCGCTAAGAAAGAGTATCACGAGCGCACTATTATCGATGTAGGCGTGCTCAGGTACCCTGATATCGAACACCCCTTCTTTAAAGTATACCGCATCAGACTGACGGCTTGGAAGGACAGTACTCGAATCTTGTTTGTTCAAGAAGACGCCAATGGCATTACTGGTGAATTTCAAAGTATGAAGTTCCAGCCACGTGAGAACGTCATGAAAGAACTAAGGAAAGAGGTGTTGGAGAAAGCAGTCAGTGAGGCGGAATCTTTATTTGATTAGCTCATATCATACAAACATTAACAAAGACCAGAAACAAGAGCAATCAGAGATTGCAGACAGCTGTCCCTCATGACACCCCACCCCCTTTTTATATCACGCTGTAAAAGGTTTGCGATTTATAAAAAAATATCCAGATTTCTTAGAATCAGGCCTTAAGTTGTGGAATCCTAGTCTATGGTCACGCGCATTTCCTTGTGTTAAAATCTGAGCAAAATCGGACCAGCAGTTTCCGAGATAGCCGGAGATCCCGAATTTGATCCGATCTGGATCGGGGTTCTTTTATCCGGATCATGGCCAACATCTGGAAATCCTCTTCCACAGCCAGTTCCTTCATGGATTCAGAATTTTAGCAAAATATGATCAGTAGTTTTGAGAGACACCTCTGAACAGACAGCCAGACAGACAGACAGACAGGCGTGCTGACAGACATAAGACAGACAGACAGACAGACAGACAGACAGACAGACAGCTCGAAATATCAACTCTTTCAAATCAATATCTTCACCCCGCAAAAGCAGCTCATTATGTATAGGCCATAACACGCTTATTTAATACATATATGCACTAATTCACTGTCATAATACTGTATAGATCAGACCCAAATTTTGATCTAATTTCTTATAGATTGTCCATATAAAATCTGACGTCATATGATCTTATAATCGGCTTAGCGGCGTGTAAAATGAAGTCATAATCATTACGTCATAAATTGATAATTTGGAACGAGACCACTTTTCATATCACTATTATGGACCGAGTTGAAAATTATCAATTTGCACGAGCTTTAGCGAGTGCAAGATTGATAATTTTCAACGAGGTTCATAATAGTGATATGAAAAGTGACCGAGTTTGAGATTTTATTTATCATATAAACTGTAATTTTGAATTATTTGCCAATAGTTGCTGATGTGACTTTTATCTGATTTCTCATCGTGGATTTTCGTGAAATCGATACCGCCACTGTGACGCACTACTACTTGATAACAGATACTGAATGCGCAGCAAAATATAGTGATAACCACAAAATCTGGCGATGTCAGCCGTAAACTACACTTTTCTTCTAAGACTATCGCAGAGCACGGCCATCAAGCGTTACTTCGCTGCCGACTGATAAACTATCAAACGATGACATTTTGCGATGACGTTTCATGAATGACAAATCGTAGTAAACAAATCGTAGTAAAACAGTACCGCGTAGTAATCCCTACGCGTCACGCTCACATCAATCGATGTTTTAATAGGTCGATTTAAATGGGTTGCGCGCCCAACAGCCAATGAAAATACTCCGTTGAATGTGGCACGTGGGCTTATATCGAAAAATATGGAACGGGCTAGAAGGCTTGTTTATATGATAAATGATTCTATTAGGCCACATTGTTTTATGCTATTAGGCCCGTCTTTAACGACACATTGTACGATATGTATGTTTTTGCTATTTAAGAAATATGCTGTTGAATATTTTGAAACTAATTAGGCATAGGCAGAACAGCACCCAGTGAAATTAGTTTCAAAATATTCAACAGCTTACCTGTGTGGCTTTTTTGGAAATTGATAGTCCGGGTGGCCACAGCTCGATCGATCCCAACACGAGCGAGGTGTGGGTTGAGTCTAGCTAGAGATGGGTGGGGCATAGCTGAAATGGAAAGCTCCATTGTCCTCACAACCACTTTTTCAGATTTAAGGACCCGACCTGTCAATCAAATGACCACATGATTATCAAACCAACCAATCAAATGTTGCTATCTTACCGATGTTTCCAGTTTGCCCAGGAAGAAGGAAGATACATAAGATGTACTTTAACAATCTCAACGACAATCCCTGAAAACGGCAGAAATGACTTCCAGTCATGTTAATTTCAAAATATTCAACAGATTTCCTGTTTGTTTTCACTGAGATTGAGAATTTATAGATGTATGGGTTAAATAAATATGTTTAAATGAATATTAATCTTGTGTTAAATATCGCATCTTATTGATAGATCATGTCTCAGAGATTCCGTATCATTCACGTTCAGATATCCACCAATAGATTGCTTTATAATAGCGTGATAATGTTGAATCATGGGCGCCGACATTTTGTAGGATTAAAACAAAGCTGTGACGTCATGTAGGTACTTAGAAATCGCATTCTTTATCTATCCCTTTGAATATTCTAAAACTAATTTGACGTTGTAAATTATAACGAGGACAACTGTAAATATCCGTGCTCTGGACATGCCATTAAAGAATAGTAGAAGGCATCTTCTTATATGACCATTGAACACGTTTCGGCAAGTGGAGTTCATTTCTGCAAAAAAACAACTGGTAACTTTGACAACTGAGGAGTGACCTTGAGTCTGAAGTGGGATCACTAAGAAACGTTCACCCTTGGATCCGGCATTCCTGGAAATAAACGGAAATGCCATAAAACGTTAAATAATCAAAAATTTGCAAAAAGGGGTGGGGCAGTGGAGCAAAAACATAGTAGTTCACCGAAGCTAAGAATGTCAACCAGCGTGTATGAGTATTGGGAGATATTCTCTACCAAATTCGATGACTGGTACTGGTGGGGGAGAGGGTGGGGTGGGGGGGGGACCAAAAATTTCAAGTGTGTTAATTCTTGAATATTTTCCCATTCAATTACAGTTAATTCGCTTGAAAAATACATTACAGCCCTGCCAGGGTTGGGGGGGGGGCACGTGCTCCCCGAGTTCCCCCACCCACCCACCCCACGGCCGCACTCATATCCGCGGCTGATTTGACACCTAAGGTTTGACATTGAGCCTGCCATCTGAATACCTCGAAATCTTCACCATTGTTCCAGCATGCGGCATGCATGATATACTTTTAGTAATCGTTTCATGAAAATCAAGGCAAATGCCATGAAACGCCAAATAACCAAGAAATTTGGAAAGTTAAGTGTTAGTTCAGTTAACTTTAGGGCACCCGTCTGCACTGCCAGATTAAGCCCTGCTCGAGCTGTGTGCAAAGAATGTGTTGGGCCTTTGGGAAAGTAAAACCAGAAGGGGATGGCTATGGCGCTCTTCAACGTATTCCTCATATGGCTTCTTTCGTGAATTTTAAGGAGTTGAGTTATGCATTCTGCGGATAAATAAAAAAGCTTGATAATGTTGTGGAGCATAAGACCTTCGAGCTTCATGGAGAGAGTTATAACTAAGTCAGTTTAGACTTATGATTCGATCCCATTATAGACAAAAGAAATGCTTTTATAGATGATCACAGCTAAATGCAAACATCAATCAAACTGTCCCAGCAGGCACATGACGTTGTTTCAACGTTGAATCCATGTTGAAATCACGTCATGACGTGATTTCAACGTGGAGTCAACGATGAAACAAAGTCAAGTGCCTGCTCAGGTGGCTGAGAAGGCACTTAAGACTCTGAGAAATGGGCACGCATCTAAACCAGTTTTGAGTGCATGTGGTAGCATCTAAAACCAAATCACAGGATTAATAGGTTCTGTCGTCTTACAGCACCTGATGTTGGCCAAGACATCCTTATCGCGCTGCCCAAATGCAAGAAACCAATAAACCTTTCCAGTTTTTCCATTCATTGCACGACGTCTTAATCAACTACGCGCCCCATATGATGACGTTATAATCAATGACGTCATGAATGGTGTAGATAAGTTCATCACGAACGCTTAATTGATGACATAAGCTGCAACAACACCGAGTCAAATTAGTTTCAAAATATTCAACAGATTACCTGTATAATTTTCTGGAAATTGATAGTCAGGCTGTTCATGGATCAATCGATCCCAACATGAGGGAAGTGTAGGTAAAGCTTAGCTATACATGGGCGGGGATTTCTCCATTTTACCAGCAGCAAACCTGTGGCCTATCGTTCTCCTCACCAAGTCCCCGAACATCCTGCCCAATGTCACATCGTGCCATATTCGAGAAAAGCGTGACTTTAAACGAGAACGCATCTGCTCAGACATTGATTGTATTTACGCGGCTAATTCTCGTGGCAGTGGTTATATCCAAATCTAGGACTTTCAGCGATCCTGGCCATCCTACACCAGAATGGATGTGATGGCGATTAACTGTGACTAGTAATGTTGATATTGGCTGACAGCTAGCTGAAAGTTGGCGCGCAAATGTGAACTCCACAGTATTCGAGAGGACACTCGGCTCACCAGAGTTAGAGGGTCTCATTCCCGTGCTGTGTACATGAATCTCGCTGGCGCTATGTCATCGGTATGGAAGAACTCCACATGACCACCCCACACCCAGTGTCTATCTTGTTCCTCCAAATAGATGTAGACTTCATAGATGAGGGAAGGACTCCTCTAGAGGTTCTCCCTACAGCTGCGGAACAGCCTAACAATAAGAATCCCCTGCCATATGTTTCATGTATATATGTGTACTGAAGAAGTTACCGAATAAACATGAATGGACCTTTCTGGTTTTAGCTATGCCCCGCCCATCTCTAGCTAAGCTCCACCCACACCTCGCTCGTTTTGGAATCGATCGATCTGTGAACATCCTGACTATCAAATTCCAAGAAAACCACACAGGTAAGCTGTTGAATATTTTGAAACTAATTTGACTGGGTGCTGTTGCTGCCTAAGGCAGCAACAGCGCACAGTGAAGTTAGTTTCAAAAAATTCAACACCATGTTTATTAAATAGCAAAGAATTACAAAGACATTCAATTCATACACATACAACGTGTCAGACATTTTTTAGATTTGATGACGGTCTATATGGAACCCTTTGTGAGGTAATGAGTGTGACGTCATCATACACGCGCTGAGCTGATTATGACATCATACGAAGTCAGATGATGGATGGATACTCTGGAAATGTGAATTAATTGAACGAATCAAGTCAGGGATTACCCATGTACTCTTATCCACGGCAGGCCTAAGTCAGCGACATAGGTAGCTCACGGCACAGGTATCTCACGGCGCGACGCAGGTATCTCACGGCACTCTGCGGTGGAATGGAGGAAGAGCCTCGGCTCACTGATATGCAATCCCGCTTGCATTGCTGTATGGCGGATCATGGGAAACATAGCCGTACAACGTTTTTGGAAACTATGGATCAGCGGATCAAGGTGGCTCTGGCAAAAAATTAATTCTGTATGTCACAAGATGTGTATCACTGATGATGCACACCTTTGACAGTTGGAAATCTAGAAAAACCTGAGACCTGCTACCCGAAACACCTCCGGACTATCACAACATCACTGGCCAGACAGCCTACCCTCGAATGGCGTGTTTTACACCTTGTACCATACAACCTCACTGTCAGTGAAAATGTCCCATCAATGATGCGCAATGTGTTCTCATGTTCGGTGACTGCCATGAGAAAAGCCTGCTCAGAGTGTTTTAGAAGTGTGTGTACTCCAGTGGCATAGCAATAGCCCCGCAGTCCCCGCAACTACAGGGGGCCTAGGGCCCCGTTGATTCAATGGAAACAAAACAAAATTGGGGGAGAGAGAGAGAAACTCATTCGGTATGCCGTATGTCAGCGTGTTCTCCCTTTAAGAGGCTTAACCATAGATTGTTGTCTGCTTCTGGCTTCCCTGTCATTTGTACAGCTTTGATGTTATTCCTAACGTTACCAGTGACAGTTGCCAGTGCCGAGAGATCATTCACAAAACTAAAATTAGCAAGAGGCCCAAGAGCCTGTGGCGCTCACATTGGGCCATTAGCATTTGAGCCATTTAGATTTAAATAGACATGATGGATAATTTCCGGAAACCCCAAGCGGGTCACCCAAAAAATTGACCAATACAAATTCTCATTTGATTTCGAGAAGCCTATCGTCTTAGTGATTCCACCCAAGGTTTTTTTCATATCAACCAGTAGTAGTAGTAGTAGTAGTAGTAGTAGTAGTAGTAGTAGTAGTAGTAGTAGTAGTAGTAGTAGTAGTAGTAGTAGTATTAGTAGTAGTATTAGTAGTAGTATTAGTAGTAGTATTAGTAGTAGTAGTAGTAGTAGTAGTAGTAGTAGTAGTAGTAGTAGTAGTAGTAGTAGTAGTAGTAGTAGTAGTAGTAGTAGTAGTAGTAGTAGTGATTTAAAGGCTTCGGGAAAATCCTTTCAAAATCAAAGCTGGTCGCTGTAATAATTAGCAATTTGTATGCAATTTCGGAAGCATATAACCATATTATCCTTCCCGCCAGGTTTCATTGAAATCTGTCCATTGCTTAAGTAGCGTTTTAAAGGATTTCTAAAAAGAAATTTAGGAAATCTAAGGTGACTACCGAAAAAGACCGGCCAATCAAAACACTCTTTGATTAAGGCCATTGATTAAGGAACTAGCATTTTAAAGAATTTCTGGAAAATCCAAATGGCCGTCGGAAAATTGGCAAATCAAAATACTGTATGCAAGTTCTGAAGCCTATCCCCATGGAGTCGGTCCAGCCAAATTAAGTCCTTCACGTAGTTAATGAGAAGTGGCATTCTGACAATTTCCTGTAAATCTTTCATAAAACCGAAGATATTGACCCGAAAATTAACCAATCAAAATTCTGAATAGGTGTTCTGGAGTCTACCATGATAGGGCCAGTCTAGCCAAATTTGGTTGAAAATTATCCAGCAACTAAGGAGAAGTACTGTTTTGACAATTTCCGATAAATTTTTCATAAAATCTAAGATTTTGACCCGAAAAATTGACCAATCAAAATTCTGAATAGAATTCTGGGCCCGAATTCATAAAACTTCTTAATTTAAGACGACCTAAACTCTAAGTGGTCTACCTTAGTATGTGCCCCGAATATGTTGAGATTCATAACACGATGTAAGTGCCCACATACGAATGTGGACCGCATAAATCTAAGCACCCCGCTTAAAATCGGGCTCGGCTCGTTGCTATGGTGGTATGTTCATATCATGTTCATTTTATTGACATTGTCTCGGCCTTGGCGGGCGACCAAGGCAAAATCAGTGTGTGTGATACGAGAACGGATAACGTGTTTTCCTATTATGAATAATAATTTGTAACACCACAGTGATTAACAATGTTTACGACAATATTATTTTTGCATGGTGGCGTAAAAGATTTGTTAAATTACAGATGTTATGCAAAGAAGTAGTTACTGTGAAGCTGCTGGGTCCTCGCGACTATATAGTAACTTTCATGATAGGTGGCAGTCGTTTTAACAGACTATATGGGAAGGGTGTGTTACAGTGAGCATCAATAGCACCAAATTTTAACACAAAAAATTTAATTAAATGGACGTCTATTATCTGCCAACAAGCTGACTGACAAATGGATTCGTCTTCAAGAACTACTGTTGAATGAACTCAGTTACGCTGTGAAGGCTTATTTTACAGATTGCGTCTCGGCTCGGGTCTTGCTTAGAGTTCCCTATAGGCATACCTTACTAAATCATATGACTAAGTTCCCAATATTTTATAATCTAATTATTTCAGCCGTTCGTCTGATGCGCCAGCCATCTCTTTGAACTATCCTAGTGGTAGTTCATCCCAGTCCGGCGCACAGTCTTGTTCCATGGTAACACTGGCACTGCAGGTTCGACATCTAGAAGAAAGTTTTCAAGAGTGAAAAAACAATAACGAACTGCATCGTGAATTATTATAACTCGAGGGAAAAAAATGTTTGATGGAGATTGAAAAAATAACAATGGAAAAAGAAAAACTAGCATTGGAAATCTTTATCTTGAAGAAGAAGAAGAAGAAGAAGAAGAAGAAGAAGAAGAGGAAGAAGACGAAGGAAATAGTTTTAAGAGACAGTTGTAGAGACAATTCGTGTGCTGATAATGGAGGCGACAACACATGTAACTGTAACATAGATTGAAAGTATTTACAATGCTATGTTATTCAAGCAGATATCAAGTTGGATTTTCTTGTTAATCACGTCAGGGGAAAGATTTTAAAGGTCCCCTGTGTGTGCAAGTATGCATGTTTGTGCTCATGCGCGTGTACGAGTGCCTGCATGCGTTGTATGTGCGTGCACACCTGTGTACGTTCAACATTTGTTGGTGAAAAATATTAAATAAATGAGTTTTCTTCATCTAAAACTGGTCTTTTACAAACTGGACATTACAAGACTTTGCTGGCGAGTAACACAGCTCTCCGGGAAGGCAATGGAGCCGCCGTTTCTACTGCCCTATGACTCTTTCAACAACATTTCTAGTGGATTTGTGGGATCTGTTGTGCGGTCGTTCTTGAGCGTTGTTTGGCTGAAGGTACGGCGTCATCAACCACGTGTTCAGGGGGTGGCCGGAATCACCAACAATGTACTCATGCCTCCTCCTTGTTTCCATCAAGCGAGTGAGACCACTTTCCTTTAGAATGACAGAATCATGCGTACTTCCAGGCCAGCTTGCCACCACACTGATGAAGCAAAATTCGGCATCCATTACAACCTGCGTATTAATCGAATGATAGTTCTTTCGATTAATATAACGTTCCTCGTGATCCGTAGGACTAGTAAGCCATATGTGCGTTCCATCTATTACTGCCATCACAGCTGAAAACCGCGCGATTTCATAAAACTCATCAATGATACTCGCAATATCTTGATCTGCTGGAAATTGTGTTATTCTAGGCATTAAATGCAGCAATGCCTCTGAAACATCCGAAACTCCACGGAAACATCCGAAACTCCACGGAAACATCCGAAACTCCACGGAAACATCCGAAACTCCACGGAAACATCCGAAACTCCACGGAAACATCCGAAACTCCACGGCACGCAGTTGATTGCGATATGTTAACAGTATCACAGATTGTCCTTTGGAATGATCCAGTGGCATAAACACGTGGCGCGATTTCTCAGAGTTCTTGATTACAGTTCTTCATCCAGCACACCAACAAGACTGAAAATTGTCTCTCTGTCGAGTCTGTATCCCTGATAAAGTTCCACTTCATTATACACATCGAAAGGATTCAACCGGTCTCTAAAAATGAGTTGTCGACACATGCCACGCCTTCTTTCCTCTTCCATTATTGCGTCGACTATTAACGCAGCAATTTCTGTGAAATAGCTGCTAGACTGGTGATAGGACAGAGTTTTAAACATCCCACGCAAAGGTAAGACACCTCCAGAGGTATCTTATTTCTACGTCGAGATTTGCGTGCACTGCCGTCATTAAGCAGTTTTATGCATTTTTTTTAGCGAAATGGTCGTTTTATTTTTATTTTTTATAAATTTCGCCCATCTACTACGTTTCCCTTTGCCATAGCTTTAGAAAAGTCGAATATTTCGAAAATCATTTGACCGCAAGTTGTAAGTCAAATTGGTTCCAAAACAATGGTCAGAATTTGTGAAAATTCACATCGAAATTTTGTGAATTTACTATGAAAAACAGTTATTCCGCTTTTAAATTTTTTCGAAAATGGCCACCAACACTCCAGCCCACAGCCTTCAGAGGGGGATATTAAACAGTAGCAAGCAAATGTTTCTGATCACTGGCGTATCAAGCAATTACTTATATAAACATTCACGTGCATGAACTATGACTCATGAGGTGCAGGCTTGAACGTCAGGAATAGATATTTATACAACTACCTTGCTAGAACAAACAAACCATCGATGCATTAGCTGTGTTACAAAACGAAACACAATTATGCCTGATTAGAATAAATACTCGATTTTTGCTCGATTAAATTGATTTTTTTCGATTTTTCGACTATTTTATTTTACACTAGATTATATAATCGCAAGCAAACATAATCAACTATCTATGAAATATAGATTAACAGAACAGGCCTACTTCCAGATAGTGCCATCATCCAGTCCAATATTATCTTCCAACTGTGTTAATGCAAACAGATATATCGGAGTTATATTAGACGACATAGTTGAGGAAATGGTTAAACATGATTAGGCGATGAGAAAGAGGCCTAAGGGAACGAAGGACTCTGACAAAGAACAAGAAACGATGGGCAAAGAAGACGGACTGATTGCAGCTGCAGCATATTTTTCAAACTACTGCAGTCACGGAAGACAGAACATCATCACTGTCCATTCATCTAAATATCAAAAAGGGGTTTGACATAGCTGTGAATTATAGACCCCATGCCAAATAAGTTATCATTCCTTTTACACCGTACACATGTTGCAAATTGATATAATTTGAAGAGATAATAAAATACAAGTAACAGTTGTGGCGCTCCAAAAGCTAAACGTTATGTATGATTACTGCATTCCGCGGCTGTAGTCGTAGAAACATCATATAGCTGCAATCAGTCCTTCTTCGCTTTTGACAAATGTGTCTTGTCTTCAGCCAAACTCGTTACCTTCCACATGCCCATTCTTGATCTGAGTGTACCGAGTCCTGCTTTTTAGGTCACCTCGCAGCACGCTTACACATATTTATGCAATGACGTCGTCCCCTGGCTTCATATTCGATGGCTATCAGTAGGGCGAATTCGAAGGCTATCAGTGTTGGTCTGTCTTCAGACATCCTTAGCACATGGTCAAACATGGACCATCTCTGCGGGTCGACATTTACGGACAGCGGCGATGCACTATACATCTTGTATACTGAATCGTTGGAAATTATGCTGTCTGACCATCGGTGTCCAGTAATGGTGCGGAGGAGTTTGCGGTGGCAGTCATCGAGTTTGGAGATGGTGTTACAGATAAAAGTATTAAGGATACGCAGGTTGCGCTGTATGAACGTTGTCCTTTTGCCAAGGTCATCTTTAGTCTACGAATCCATAGCTTCCTGAAGGACTGGAAAGTTATGTTCCATATGACACATCGTGCAGCGATGTCAGCAGTACTACAAAGCAGTGCGCCTATGATTTCAATTTTCCTCCATAGTTCGCCGCCACGAAGTGGATTTTATTTGTTTAATGCTTTGTTGATAGGTCCACGTGGGTGAGGCTTGTTAAACGTTAGTGGGAGACTCATATTAAATTTTATATTAAATGTATATTATTGAGGATGGTTTCCAGATTTGTTTACAATGCTTTTTTTAATTCAGCACGCACTCTACTACTGTTTCTTGTTTCCTATTCTTTGTCATTCTCGCCCAGATTTCTACTCGTGGTGGAGGAAGCCAGTTGTATCCCACCTCTAGCTAACCTCTACCCACACTTCGCTCATGTTGAGATCGATCGATCCCTGAACTCCCTGCCTATCAATTTCCAGAAAGCTATACCGATAAGCTGTTAAATATTCTGAAACTAATTTGACTGGGCGCTGTTGCTGACTGTAGCAGCAGCAGCGCCCAGTCAAATTAGTTTCAAAATATTCAACAACATGTTTATTAAATTGTAAAGACATACAAATCGTAGACCTTAGTTTGTCTCAATTAAGCATTCGTGACGAACTTATCCACGTCACTCATGACGTAGTTGATTATGACATCATCCTACATGTCACATATGTGATTATGACGTGTAATCGAATTGGTGCAAAATAAGTTCGATGTGACAACATGTTTCTTGCTGTTTAATGGAGTGGTTCAGTTTTAGCTATAACAGCCTATCTCTAGCTAAGCTCCACCCACGCTTTGTCTGTGTTGTTATCGATCGCTCCATGCACTCACTGAATCTCAATTTCCAGAAAAATATACTGGTAAGCTGTTGAATATTTTGAAACTAATTTGACTGAGTGCTGATGCAGTCAAATTAGTTTCAAAATACTCAACAGAATGTTTATTAAATGGTAAACACATGCAATTCGAACAACGTGTCGGAATATTAAGCATTAAAGACGGACTTTCCTAATCATTCATGGCGTCATGAGTATGGCGTCAGCATACACGTCACTTAGTTAATTATGGCGTCATATGACATACCGCGACCTACCTACCTGAGCTGCGAATAAAATATAGGGAATAGTGGAGACGCAATATGTCGCCTGGCCATTTTCTAGTCCACCGTGGCTGAATCAAAAGTTGTGCCCATTTATTGTTGCCCCCCCCCCCCCTAATATGGTGTCCTACCCCTTAGCGCCTTAGTCATTCGCTGAGGGTCGTACGTGTAGCTGTATCCCATCAAAAACATAGTAAGTCCCTGTCTGTTACATGTTAACATTCATTTTTTCATTTTTTTTTCATTTCATTTATTACACCCAGACTTAATACATAACAGAAGCATAATACGGAACCACAACCACAACCACTACATTATATTATCATTATTATTATCATCATCATCATCATTATTATCATCATTATTAGCATCATTATTATCACCATCATCACTATTACCATTACCATTATTATCATTATTATCATTATTACCATTATCATTATTATCTTCACTATCATCACTATCATCAATATCATCATTATCATTATTATCATCATTATCATCATTATTATCACCATCATCATTATTACCATTTTCATTATTATCATTATTATCATCATTATCATCATTATCATTATTACCATTATCATTATTATCATCACTATCATCATTATCATCATTATCATTATTATCATCATTATCATTATTATTATCTTAAAGAGGGCATCCGAAGTGTTTAGAGAGTGTGGTTTTCTCAACTAGTGAGAGTTAAACTGGGGCCCTTTAAATCCAAAGAATATGATGACGTCAGATATCTGGGTGACAGCCTGTATCCATCCATTGGATTCTCTGCTTGCATTAGTCTGTTGTCCTTCCCATTTTTGATGCCTTATCAATCAAGCCGTTGTATACCTGAACACATGTGGCCCTTAAGAAAGAAAACGCACCTTAACTCAGGTCAGTTCGCTCTACGAAATAACTTGTTGGGGAGGCAAGGTGGTCGTTATTAAGACACTATTTTGAGGGAACCAAAAGAAGTACCCTCTATAGACAGGTTTTACTGTATTGATCCTAAATGTATGGTGTTAACCCTTTAACGACTAAATTTGTTCAAAAAATTAAAATATTTACTTATTGAATGTTCATTTGCAGGCCAAGAGAAGACTATTTTTGAAAATTTAACACTGAAATGACTGGCTCGGTTATCGGTATTGGGCGGTTTCGTCCTGAAAGGGTTAATGTCTAAATATCGATTCGAGTTCGCGTGTCAACAACTTAGAAGATACTCGCTGTTCATCTCCCAGGTCTAGCAAAGGTTCGTTTCCCTTGCCAGTTGATTTCATGTGTAATTTGCAATTTAATGTGCCGTTTCGGTTAAGATTTTTATTCATGAAGTTTCACTCACACAAAAGCTGTCAGTATTGCACCAGGCGACCTTAATCGCTGTGTCATGAAAGCAGCCATCCAGGAGCTTAGTGAGAATTCAGGGATTTACGAGATGTGACGGGACCGTGCCATAATGCACAACAAAAAGACGTTATTATTGCATAATAACGACGATACCGATTTATTGGGCATAGACCGTGTCCAGGCGTCTTTCATCATTGTTTTATTGCTTGTCAGATTTTTTGAAAGTTAATAAAGAATATGCGGTGTTGGAATAGGAATACTATGGTGGACAGTGTCAGCTATAACATCTGTAATGGAAAGAAATTGTCTGCTGAAAAAGTACATTAAAATGTAACCCTCTGGTTAAGCAAATGCTTGCACGTGGTTTGTAGAAAACTTTCATAACTTAAAATCATATAAGTAATGGAATATGTACTATTTATGCGTTTTTCCAAAAACAGGACCACATCTTAAACATATTTAGCACGTGACTTGTGTAGAGGATCTCGAACAAGGTCCCATTTAGTATCACTATGGAGGATTCCAGTTTGTACATCAATCATATGACGTCATAATCAAGAACGTGACGTGTAGGATGACGTCATAACCATATATGTCATGAATGACGTAGCTAAGTTCGTCGCGAACCCTTAATGCTGTAAGCGTTGTTGTACGAATAGTATGTCTTTCTATTTAATAAACAGGCTGGTGAAGATTTTGAAACTAATTTGTCCAGGCGCTGCTGTACCTGTCACAAAAAGAATGTGTAGTTTATTCGGATAGAAAAAAGAAATTTATGAAATGCTGACTCACAATTTTTGGGGTAGCTAGGGTTTTTGGATAGGTAGGGTTACCCCAAACGAGCAATTTTTCAAGGATGGCCTTACTACCCAGGGCCTATTATTAATATGGAGTTGGCTAAAAACCTTTGTTTATATTATAAAATACGATACGAACAGCCATGGTTTGAATTAGCTCGTTATGACAAGCTATTCAATGACAGAATCTGATCTGTCACTAAAGTATCTGCCGTCATTGTCAAATACGTCACATGATAGTGAAAGTCACGATCATAATGACTCAATCAATGACGCAATCACAATGAGAATCGAAAGGCCCGGGACGAAAATGTACGAATTGTATGTCTTTGATGAAATATGAAATTTAGTAAACTTTTTGTTTATTATTTTGAAACTAACAGCTCCCATTTAAAAAAAAGATTAGCTGTATAATAACCTTTAAATTGGGATTCTGGTTCAAAATATATAAATCCAGTCAAACACGACGTGAGCGGATCTTGTCTAGAAATGGACAGGCATGGATAATAAGTGATCCCGTCATACGCCATTCACAGGTTAGTCGCTAAAAGATCTAGGCCCGTTTTATAAGTCGAACTTCCTGTCGCGCCGCGCTCATGACAACTGGTTCATTTATATAGTGAGGCAATGGAATTAATCATTCTTTCTATAGGAAATTTACTTGTCCTATGTAGACGTTATCAAATATATCCAATTATACAACAATCATTCATGCGATGCGTTACATTCCTGTAACAAAAATTATTAATTTTTGAATAATATAAAATCAGGCAGATGTTTACCGCTAAACTGACATATTGCAGAAGAGGACTGATGGAAGGAAGCTTGCTAAGGTGAAACACGCGAGGATGATAGCAATCAAATACGTATGGTTAAGCTTTTCCATAACTGAATATTTGGATACAGAATAAGTAATAACATTGAAACAAAGCCAAAGTCTGTGCCAATGAATATGCTGATATAAAGATTCTCAATGTTCACATTCCTCAGAATCAGGCCCAGACATGTTATGGGGGCTTGCAACAATCTCTGTCAGAAATAGTGAACACAAGAATTCTGCTCCTGATGTGTGATGTCCCCTGCCACGCACACACCTTCCAACACCCACCCCACCCCCATCCGCCACCATCTTTTCATTTACCGAAGATGATGGCGGATGGGGCCGGAGGGTGTGCGTGCGTGCGTGCGTGCGTGCGTGCGTGCGTGCGTGCGTGCGTGCGTGCGTGCGTGCGTGCGTGCGTGCGTGCGTGCGTGCGTGCGTGCGTGCGTGCGTGCGTGCGTGCGTGCGTGCGTGCGTGCGTGCGTGCGTGCGTGCGTGCGTGCGTGCGTGCGTGCGTGCGTGCGTGCGTGCGTGCGTGCGTGCGTGCGTGCGTGCGTGCGTGCGTGCGTGCGTGCGTGCGTGCGTGCGTGCGTGCGTGCGTGCGTGCGTGCGTGCGTGCGTGCGTGCGTGCGTGCGTGCGTGCGTGCGTGCGTGCGTGTGGGTATATATATATATATATATATGTAATGTGTTGTTAGACGCTATCTTTCTCCTTCCATATATGCCTCGTTCGCGCATTAGCCTGTAAATGAATGGGAAACTTTGAGCAACAGCATTTCGGGCATATTCAACATTTGATTCTTTTGTTTCCTGGTCTAACTGGATAGGTGGATTTCTACAACAATGCCCCTCTCATGCGATATGATGTGGAACACATGCGCATGGCCGCCGCATCGTGCTTGGTGGGTTCGGTGCTTGACATCGACATGGTTGGATTTGGCACCATCTTTGTTCGCCACAACCAAGACTTTATGATCGTTCTTGAACAGTTATTTGTCTGTCAAATAAACAGTCGATCAATCTGTATTTTTTCTGTTGCCGACAAGAGTGCAAATGGCATCTTGATTTGCATTGAATCCGTGATTTAGTTGAAGAAGGCTGAAAATGTATCACTGGAATGACTGGCTCGGAAACATAGGGATTAGCCAGTCATTCCAGTGGTAAAATTTCAAAGATAGTTTTCTCTTGGCCATCAAATGGACACTAGCTACGACAAAAATGCATTTCCTCGACCATTAGCCCTCTTATTAGGTGAAGTCTGGTAACACGGCCCCTGTAGTGCTCTTGAGATATGTCCATTTACAGGCAACAGAAAGCTATCATTGTAAATATACAGAAGTGGGTTTCCTTTAGCCTGGATCTTGGCCATTGTGCCTATCGGGTTATTCGATTTTATGGGGCGGAGAATGGAGGGGTGGGGGTATTGGGTGGGGAGGGATGGGGGTTGATAATAATAGCATCTTCAGTGCTTTGAGCAAGAGGGCATACGCGTTCAATTTGAACGGACTTTAGGACAAAGGTTACCAAACATTCTTGGCGCATATGCTAAAATGTCTCAGACACAATGATTCGAAACATAATTTCATCGTCATTGTTTCAGAAATAGTTTGTTGTTAGTCAGGATCAAAGCTAGCTCTTCGTGTCTAAGACTGCCAAAACCGGCCTCAGTAGTGGTTTCGAGGAATATCCATTTGCATGCCAAGAAAAGACTATTTTTGAGAATGTACCGCTGTAATGACTGGTTAGGTTATCGAGCCAGTCATTCCAGTGATAAATTCTCAAAAATAGTATTCTCCTGGCCTGTAAATGGGCCTTCAATAAGCAAATATTTTTAATTTTCTTGACCACACTTAGTCTGAGTATTTTAACATAATTTGCTTGAAAGTCGTTCTTGACATATTTCAGTCAAATATTTCTCCTGTACTACGTAACCTCAATAGAAATATGTAGAATTCGGAATAAAAAGGGGCGAGCATAGTCAACATATGCCTGTTGACAAACAGCTTTGTTTCCGGGTCATCTGGTTTAATATCTCTTGCGCAGAGAGCAGACATGTATATGAAAGAAAGCATAGGTATATTCTGTGAGTGTTTGTTCATAAATAGAGCGTAACTAGTCAAGATGTCTCTCTTTAAAGCCGCTTCTGGAAGATGAACAAACACACTAGTTCGACACATGTGTTCACTCTGATCAAGTAAGCCTACGTATAAATTTCCACAGACAAGTTGGTGAGTAAATCGGTCTTCTCTAGTTTGGCGTGTGTGGGTGCGTGCGTGAGCCATTGCGCGTTTGTACGTGCGTCGGGCGAGTGGGCGGGCGGGCGGGCATGCGGGCGGGTGTGTGTCGGTGGGAGAAAGTGAGGGAACTAGCAAGCGAACGAGTGAACGAATGAACGAATGAACGAATGAACGAGCGAGCGAGTGAACGAGCGGACGAGCGGACGAACGAGCGAACGAACGAACAATCAGTCAATAGTTATATGGATACAGAATAGATGGTACCAAATGGAGGAATCCAGTTTTAGCTATGCTCCGCCCTTCTCTAGCCAAGCTCCAACCACGCCTTGCCTGTGTTGGAATCGATCCCTGAAAACTGTACAGGTAAGCCGTTGAACATTTCTGAACTAAGTTGACTGGGTGTTGCTGCTGCCTATGGCATCAACGGCTCCCCAGTAAAATTAGTTTACAAATATTTACAAATATTCAACAGCATGCTCTTTAAATAGTAAAGCCATATAACTATAGTACAAACTGACGAACTATTAAGCGTTTAAGACGGCCTAAATCGAATAATTCATGACGTAATTCATTATGACGTCACCCTACACGCTACGTAGTGATTATGAGGTCATATGATTGCCGGATAAACTGGATTCCGTCATTATTTGAAGCTATTGAAACAAAAGCAATCATAGGCTTCAAACTCTCAATCTACAAGTTTTTCGCTAATCGTTCCTGCGCTAAAATTTGAGTCAACTATGATTACTATGAATACTCTCATTGCCACGAACGCTTAATTGATGACGGACTAAACGATGTTGTAGGAATTGTATGGCTTTGCTATTTAATAAACATGTTGTTGAGTAATTTGAATCTAATTTGACTGCCATAGGCAGCAAAAGCGCCTAACTTAATTAGTTTCAAAATATTCAACATATGGCAGCAACGGCGGCCAGTTAAATTAGTTTTCAAAATATTCAACAACTTACCTGTATATTTTTCTGAGAATTGATAGTCAGCCAATAGACCTTTCCCATATTAGCGTATTTTGGGAAAATACCTCCCCGGGATGCGTCACTCATACCACTTCCGGCCGGTAACCGTGATAGCCGACGCGCAAGCAACATTACTTTACTATTGGAATCAGATAGAACGCATTTTAAACAGTTTATATGAAGAACTAATTTCATAACATTACTGAAGTCGTACATCATTGGAAAGCTAAGCCAATTTCCTATACATCTCTATCCGTTGTTACAGTTTTCTAAGATTTAATGCAGTTGATTGTAATTTAAAAAAGCCCCTAGTCTTTACTTGATTTAATGAATCGAGATATAATGGTGTATTTTATATATGCAAATAACCCAGTGAAAGAGTTAAACAAACTGTAAAAAAATAATGGATTAATGTTTGGGTAATTGAATGCGATTTCCAATGATGTATGACTTTCATAATATAGTGGTTTTAGTTTATCAAATGAACGGTGTGAATTGCGGTGCATTTAGTGCAATAATAACTTAATGAGCCACAGCTGCTTATTGGCGGCGATACCGCCTATCAGTCTTGGTCTGAGCGTGGATTTAGGAGAATCCCCGTGTAATGACGTCAATGTGGGAAAGGTGTACTCAATGAACGATCGATTCTAGCACGGGTGAAGCGTGGCTGAAGCTTAGCTAGAGATGGGCGGGGCATAGCTGAAACTGGAAAGGTCCATTGGACTATACCGAGCTCCTAATTTCGAGGTCCCATTCAAGTGTTCGTCAACAGCATACGATAAGCCCTATCCAATGTTACTCTATACCGCATCCGAGACAAGATCGATGACTTCACCGGATCATGTCAAAGTGGCTTCAAATGTGAACGCAGGTGCACAGACATTGTATGGGCTCAACACATGCTTGTGTCAGAAGGCATGTCCAAACACTGGGATTTCCTCCACAACATGGCATTGACATGTCACGAGCCTTCGACATAATTAAAAGCTCATAGATCCTAAATGTACTACGCCAGACCAGTTGCAATGAAGATGGACTACGACTAGTGGGACTACTGCTTGCCGACACCAAGCTGAGATTTCCTTGACAAAAAAGACTACGTTTATACAATGCAACGTGCATATCGTTGATCATGTATAACTGTAGCAGCTGGTCAGCTCTAAATGCAGCTCTAGACAAACGTGATGCCTGCCACCGCAAACACGTTCGCACCATCACTGGCCATCGATGGCCAAACAGCATAATTTCCAATGATGCACTATACCAGATGTGTAATACGTCGCTGCTGTCTGTAAAGGTCGCCCAACAAAGATGGTCCATGTTTGGCCATGTGCTAAGAATACCAGAAGAGACACCAGCGCAGAGAACCTTGGAAGTCGTCCTACTCGGAGCCAGCAAATACAACGCCAGGAGAGGACGGCATTGTATACATCTACGCGCTCTGCGAGGTGACCTCAAGAAAGCAGGACTCGGTACACTCAAGTCAGGAATGGACGTGACGTAGCTAATGATTTCGGCTGAGAGCATGACAGAGTGGGCTAAAGCGACTGATCGCAGCTGTAGGGTATTTCTACTACTACAGCCGCAGAATACAGTAATCATACACACATTATTACCAGGAAACGTCATTGGCATTCATAATGTGTTTGACCGGCAGCAAGATGACGTGTAACAATGGCCTTAGGCGATGTGGTCACGTGACTGAAAGACCTCTATAGACAGCAACATCTCCCTGTCCAATTAGTTTCAAATTATTCAACATATGCTTGGCGGAACTTGAGTGGGTGGGGGGGTGGGGCTGGGGGTAGCGTGGGATGGGAACGATGTCCACTCACCAATAATTGTGATAAATGCATTAGGCCCCATGGTGGCCACGCCCCTTACCCATGTCCGTACTCACACACCCGCCCCACTCCAACCCACCCACCCGACACCCCACCACCCCCATCCCGCCCCCCAAAAAATTCAAAGTGCTCCGCAACCCATTATTCAAAAACTTACCAATATGGTTACCTTGAAATTTAAATTCTGGCAATTCACGGTTCAGTGATAAAATAGATTCAAACACGCATACAAAGTGGGCGGCGCCTAGCTTGAAATATGGGGGGCATAGGTAGAAATAGGCGGGGCATAGCTAGAAATAGGCGGGGCACAGCTAGAAATGGACGGGGCATAGCTAGAAATAGGTGGCGTATAGCTAGAAATAGGTGGGGCATAGCTAGAAATAGGCGGGGCATAGCTAGAAATAGGCGGGGCATAGCTAGAAGTGGGCGGGGCATAGCTAGAAATAGGCGGCGCATAGCATGAAATAGGCGGCGCATAGCCAGAAATAGGTGGCGCATAGCTAGAAATAGGCAGGGCATAGCTGGAAATAGGTGGGGCAGAGCTAGAAATAGGCGGGGCATAGCTAGAAATGGACCCCTTTATTATTTATGTAAAAGTAATTCTCGTTTCTTTTAGAAATGGGAGTAATACGGCTTCAAAAAGGCACCAAAGTACCATTTAAATGCGACTTGGCCTTATCGTTCGGCAAGCTCAATAAGGACTCATTCAAACTCGTCGATGAAAGATTGAAGGTGATAATCGGCCACACGTCACGGTTGATAAATCAGTTGGGTAACCACAGTTGGGATAGCCTGGTACGATGCATGATGCAGAATACAGTCCTGGAACCCATGGACGGTACTAGCATCAACCGCTCGGACGAAATAAGAAAAGGGGGTACCAATGCTTTCAAAGTCGACGGAAGTCCGGACAGTGCCATCGTCCGTGAAGTACACTCGTGGTTTGTCAGATTAATCCAGGATTCAGATATTTTGGAAGAGACGGAGATCGACATTGTATCTTTAGGGAGAATGGTCGGTCAAACCGGTGCGCGAATTGATTCATTCGAAAGTTTCTTTGCCGGCCATTCCCACGATGAACAGACGGTCATGGACATAGGTGTCCTGCGGTACCCAGACATAGAGCACCCGTTCTTCAAGTTGTATAAGATTCGGCTGAGGGCGTGGCGGGACTGCCACCGTGTATTGTTTATACAGGTAAAAGTCGCGATCCAATGTTTCCGAGTCTGATTCTGTTAATTTTATTACCAAAATGTCAAATTTCTTGTCCCGGAACCACTTCAGCAATGTTTCGTAACTTTGTTATAGACGCTTCAATGGCGTCTCCAGCTACTAGAGATGGGTAGGACCATGTCTGGGGAGGTCTGGCAGTGGATTTCTTCCTGCCAAAGAAAGGGATTTCGGTGTTTCTTCACTGATCCTCTGAGAAGCAAATGTCATGCATTCTTGATGATAAAAATAATATGTTCTTTCAAAATATTCAACATTTTAATTTTTACATCGTAAAAAATTACTTGCTGTATTTGGTCTGATAGGTTAAATGGCTACCAAGTAAATAATAGTTGTATTTTCATGATTTGACTAATCATTTTTTGGTAAATTATTGGTATGGCAAGTGCCCTACCTGCCATACTGCTCACGACGCCCATGAGCGTTGTTTCTTTGTCAAACAAACTTACAGCTTCTAAAAGTAGGTACGTGTTTGGTCCGAGTCAGTCCTGACTCTAATCCAGCCCTGTGACAGATAGTTGAATAGACCTAATGGACTGGATATATAGGTCCTTAAAATAGATCACAAATAAAAAGTAGATTTTAATAAAAATCGCCGAAAATATATGTTTTTATCATATTTTATGAATTAAACAGAATTTAACAAATCTTCACATGCTCTATCACTGGTAACATTTCGATTAAAGTCATGGATTTTAACACACGATAAAATTCAAGTTATGACGTCAATAACGTTGATTACGCCACATGTGTTTTCAGATTAGAAGAACGTAGAGTCTTGTACAGTTACAAAGTGGGGCATCCGCTCAGACTCAAGATCTAGTTTAACAAACGATAGTATTTAACTTGCATCTCGTTAATATGGTGGTGTATGAATGAGCTGTTGTGATCTTTTCCATAATCAACAGCAATGTACTCTTCACGTGATGCCGTCATACCATAACAAATATTCACGCTATGACGTCACCACGTGGTACTCATGCGAAACTGAAAACAGACTTCGTAGCGAAATGTAATACTAAGGAACTCGAGAATATGCAAATAATATATTTTATTTTGCTTAACGTATGCAAAAGCATCATTTGACGTGAGGTGACTGCCTTTTGTTTGTGTTCCCCTTTACAACCATAAAATATACATGAGCCTAAACCGAAATATAAAAACATATAAACCAGTCGTCTATATACACGTTGAGGTTTCCAGAGATATAAACATCAGCACTATAGATATCAGCAGCTTTCATTACCAGTAGCTATAACGGCAGTAGCTCCATTAATTTAAATAGAAAATAAAATAAATAAATAAATAATTTAAACAATAGCCTCTTAACCATAGAAAGAATAGGGGCGATGCTGTTGGTGATGATGATGGACGGTTGTGATTGGGGTGTGGGGTGGGGGGGGAGGTAAGGATAGGGCATTACCTCATTTAACTAAACCTTATGACGTTCGAGGTACTTACCAATAAGCATTATGGAATTTGTAAAAGCCATAAGGTTTTGTGAAATATCGCTCATAAATCACCCTTATTTTAAGCTACACAAACAGTCATCTCGAAGATAGGTAACATGTCAGTCCACCTTCTGAATGTACTATAGTACATAGACACTCTACACTTGGAATAGGTACTGCCAACATTAAATTCCTGTATGTCAACTATCATCAAATCTCTACATTTCATAACTTTTATGTGCAAGTTGTTACCAAGATCTGCAGGCACTTCACAGACCAAAAGGGATGCGAGATTCGCGTGGATGGTACTAAACTTTATTCTTTCTAATACAGTGAAATTACTTTTTTCACAGTCAATTATTAATTAAACTGACCTATGAGGGTTTGAGAATTATAGGCACAAATTTTAATGGATAATAACTCAAAAATAGATCTACAGGTCTGAACATGTTATAACTCGTCCACATTCCACACCACCATCCTTCCCACACCACCATCACCCAACCCCTGTTTGGATTGCCCTTCCCATTGTCTACTCAGTAAGGAACAAAGATGTGTGACACGTTATACCTTGTCTGCATTCCACACCACATGTCTTCCTGACGGCACCCCACCACGTGTTTTGATCGATCTGCCCATGTCTTTTCAGCCAGGAACAAACATCTTTGAACACGTTATAAGTCATACGCATTCAGCAACACCTGTTCTCCCGACCCCACCACTGGTATTTTGGATTGACGTGGCTCTTCAGCAAGGAACATTAGAGCAATGCACTAGAGAATTGATTAACTACATACATATTGAATGGTATTAGGGCTTTTAGCGCTTAGGTGTGAACTTCATTCAGTAACAATAAACCAACATACCTAACTCAACTCTTCTCTACATAGAAATACAGCTTTCAAACACCCACCCACACCCACCTTCCCATATGTTTCGTCGTCCGTGGAACAACAGATCTACATACCCACGCCTTACCCCGACATCCATTTCACGCCTCATTGCTCCTGTCAATCATCAGAACACGTCAATAGATCTACATAGCGAGCTGGAATTGGGATAATAGGCACACTTCTGATTGGTCGAGAGCTGGTCCCATGACATCATTTTGAACACGTCCTCATTCATTTCATACCTCGTTACAGATGTCAATCATAACACATCAATAGATCTTCATACCAAATGGCGGCAGTGATATAGGTGTACTTCTGATTGGTAGAGAGCTTTGTGACGTCATGTTATGTGCATATTAGGCCATGCCTTTCAAAGATATAAACATATTAGGCCACACTTACATGAGCATATATGAGCATGGGGGCGTAGCCTAATATGCAAATGAGATGGCATCAGAAAGCCCTTGACAAATCAGAAGGGCGCCTATATAACCCCGCTACTCTACTGGAGAGCTGTGGTGCTGTTGATGTCTATGGCAGTAACAAATGCCTGTTTAAATGAGTCATAAAGTATTCAACAGCTTACCTGTATTGTTAGCTGCTGAAAACGCTGTAAATTTTGAAAACAAATTGACTAACAGTTATTGGTTGCCCCCCGCACCCCACCAGCCCTAACAACTTTTATTCAAATTGTTTTCAAAATATTCAGCATATCCAGAGTTAATAAATTAGTCTCCCGTTTTCTATTCCTCAGGATGACCATAGTGGAATTAGTGGTGAATTCCACAGTATTCAGTTCAAGCCACGTGATCGCGCTATCGCCCAGCTGAGTCGAGATGCTATTGGTATGGCCGTGAAGGAGGCTGAGAGCTTATTTGACTGAAGGGAGACTGACTATAAGTCCAGAGAACTTCTCCGACAAGCTGTTGTTCACTATGTTGTTTCTCAACGTTTTGTGGCTGTTGTTGTTGTTGTTGTTGTTGTTGTTGTTGTTGTCGTTGCTATTGTTGTTGTTGTTGTTGTTGTTGTTTTTTCGGGTTATTTTATTATTTTCTCTTGTACTCGGCCAAATACCCAATAGATGAATCCAGTCTCTTAGTCAATCATATAACGTCATAATCAAATACGTCACATGTAGGCTTGTGTCATAATAATTTACGTCATAAATTAGGCGATTATGTCCGTCATAAATTATTAATACAGTCAGGTTGTACACATTGCATGTTTTTACTATGTAATAAACATTATGCTGAATATTTTGAAATTAATTTAGTAGCAACAGCACCCATTCAAATTAGTTTTAAAATGTTCAACAGTTTACGTGTATAATGTTCTGGAAATTGAGATTCAGGGAGTGCAGGGATCGAGTGATCCCAAAAAGGGAAACGCGTGGGTGGAGCTTATCCAGAGACGGGCGGGATATGGCTAAAACTGGATTACTCCATTAACCCTGAGCACACTGATCTCAATATTCTATCTTTTATTGTGTCAATAGAAGAGAAACTGGTGGACATTTTTCAACAATTTTGGTGGACGATGTTGATGTCTACGACAGCACCATCTTCCACCAAATTTGTAGAAAAATGAACACCAGTTCATCTTTCAATTTAATTTGAAAATAAAAAGTTTTGACATCAGAGTGCAAAGGGTTACCAGTAAGTCTTCAGAGTACTAGTTTCCTCACTTCATTAGGCTTGCCATATCGATGTACCAGTAACCATGTTCCATTACACATATATTCAATGTGATCCATTATGTAATGTAAACTTATAATCTTTGTGATACATAATTAATGCTTAGACGTGAAAACTATCATTATTATACATATTATAGTATATGAAAAACTATTATACGTAACCATATTAATCTGATATTTCGTTTTCATTTGTTCATTTTACGATCATAGAGTAGTTGTCATCATCTTCAAGCCGGTCTGTACTTTATCTATATGAGCATGATTACTGGTTTCACTCCTAACATCAGGAATGGAAAATACATAGCTCGTAATACCAGACAGCAATGGCCTAAAGATTGGCTGAAATCTGAATCTTGAGCGATTGTTTTAGTCCAGCAGATACGCACCAGATTTTAGCAGAATTGTTCCGATTGTGATAAAAGCACAAAAATGTATACATTTGTACCTTATTGTATGCAGGAGCAAATAAAACCAAGACCCATTTGATATCTTGTATGAGATAGGAGGAATTCATGTTTGAATTACATGTATGGCATTGCTGGGAATGAACAAGACTTAAAAAGGAATTGACAATTACAAATTTCCAAATTGTATTTCTAGTCAGAATATATAACCTAGTTCGTATCATATTTTGGTGAAGGTAACCCGTGGGATCCCGAGGACGTGTAACAATTTTGGGGTAAAACAGTCAAAGGTCAATGTCACTGCACCCCGATTAACCCAAAGAGGGCCAAAGATAGTGACGCTATATGAATTGGCTAACACAGGTTCTTGAGCATGCATGCTCTATTGATTACTGAAAGGGATTTCTTTCATCTAAATGATTAATAATAATTTAAAACGAGCTGACTGAATATGTTATTATTGGTTCTAACAAGATTAACTTTTGACATTAAAAATGTGTACAAAGGTGAATGACGCTGGTCTTGCACAAATTTGTGCTTGCTATATTCGATAGAAAGATGAACGTACATTAAACACAATATATACGTAGCATGGAAGATTTCAATAATTTACAAGTTGATATTACACTTGTAATCCTGTTCAGCTTCAAAATAATATTTGGTAAATGAGGATTATAGCAAAAATTAGCCATAATGCAGAAAAAGATACCCCATTACCAGTATACATTGGCTTGGCGACTCACACTCATAGTAGGCACAGCTTTCTAGCAGACACACTCTAGAGATTGGGACCTTTTCCTATGGTCGTATTATGCAGATATATTCTGACATCGGTAATAGTATATGCTCCCTATATGAAAAGGAACAGGTGGGCTGTCCTTCAAAATTAAAGACAAATTTGTTCATCACAAATTGCATAGCTAATATAGATCAGAATCCCGGCTCCAGAACTGCCACAGACTCATTCCACCGAGCGGCAATCTCATTGCCCCAGCATCCAAGTAGTCAATTCCTTGGAACTGATCGCGGTGTAGTTGTGATCAATCCAAATGTTGCCAAAACAGAAAAGGTCTCTGAACTTCCGATATCATATGCAGATAGTCTACTTAACACTTGTATTCAGACTAAAGATCCACGTGTACCTGAAACTCAGGGCCATTGAAACCTTCATCTGATCTTATCATTTCTGCAACAGATAAGTAGATGGGATGGCTGATCAAGATGATAGCTTCTTGACAAAGAACATCTTGATATTAGAGACTATGATAAGCAGTCCATGCATCAATCCAACCAGTACTTACCAGACCATTAGCTCTCACAGCACTATTGTTCCATGGATAGGCACAGTCAGCAGACATGAATCGACATGCAATGACAGAAATAAAGAATGCGGTTGAAAATATTAACCCGAGTCAGTCTCCGGTCATTGCAATGGACCAGCCATTGTTCTCTCTTGCAAAGCAAATACAGCGACAGATGACAGACATCTATGGAGAAGACAAGTGTGGTGTGATGATGGGCGGTTTATAAATTGAAATTACTGCTTTGAAAATGCTTAGAAAGTGGGAGGGAAAAAACGGATGAACATCTGCATTAGTTCAGGCCAACATAAATAGTTCAGGAAATGCTAAGTCAATAATAACAGCATCACACATAACACAAACACGTTGTGCTCATCAAGGGACAGCCGGACGCTCTATGTTCTACATACTGATGCATATGTAGCATACGCTCACACTGTTCATGAGGAGAATGAAAGACCTGATTTCGAAACATGGAGAAGTGAACAATCATCAGCACACTCAACATTCACTTCGTGATGTCAACTTTTCCCTATATGTACAGACAGTTGGTCAACTTATTCAAGTTTTTATTACAATGGATCAATGCAACTATGCTCGATGGGGCCATGTGCACATGCAAGCTATGTTGGCCCTCCAATCGAAACATCCTGATACTTATCAACAGCCCCAACAGGGTAATTTTGTCGTGCAGAAATTTCACCATGTGTTTTAATCAATAGCTCTGGATCACAATCACGGACAGCAGAATGGAATGATTTTTAACTAAGGATCCTGCAGCTCTACGCATTGGATGATGATAGGGCTGGAGGTAGCAGGAATGGTGAGTGTGAGGCTAATTTTATAAAGACCGAAACAGATGTTTCACACCATCACGAACAGTTTCCTGCTGTTCAGAATGCATTTGCTAATGACGGTAATGCACTTGTGATCACAATCAAGGAAATGGGAAATCCATTTCCGGAGGATAGTATGGATCTACTGGTTATCGATAATAAGGATATCATGTTAGAATGTCGAGTGGAATCCGTCAAGGGTGCTCACCAAATAGGAAAAGCTCAGTAATATGAATATGTGCATCAGATTATGAAGGACAGGTCTAAACCAATTACAATTACAATACACATAAACAATCTTCTCTCTTTGGAGGTCACATCTACACAGTTTTCTACCAAAGTTCAACAACAACTATCATTCTAAAGAATGAGGGCAACCTGTTTTGCAGCTTATATATATGGTGTCAGTCCACAGATGGGAATTTGGGTGAATCTTTAAGCATGAAAATCTGGCCTGTCCGCCATCTTTATATACAAGGGGAAAACTTCGTATAAGCCACAATCTGATCTACTTCAGTGTTTATAGAAGGATTCGCAAATTCAGTCACCAGAAGTCATCGTCACCATGCTACCTCTTGGAGGACTATGCCAAAAATGTTTCACCACCTATATTATCTCACAAGCATATACTGCAATGTGCCTCGGCGTTGGGTGGGAGAGATATATCCCCAACAGCCTGAAGCAAAGCGCACGTGACTCACCTGGACATGGTATGCCTCCGCGAGTTGTTGGGCCTGGAACACGTCCTGCGAACTGGCAGAATTTCCTATGACGAAATGAAAACAAGGCTAAGAACTTTCAAATTCTGTTATTGTGCTACCGGTATGTCTTTGTAATTCCCCACCCACGACGTGACACTTACATTATATCTGCTTTGGGTTGTTGATGACATGACAGACCTCATAAATAATCGAACTACATAAGCATACCATATCAATCACCAGCATTGCTTTTTCTAATTACGTACTCATTTTCACCTTTTAATTCTCAGGCTTGTTTAAGAAGATCTAAACCTTCTCACAGAAAGAGTCCATTTGAGGATCGAGGCCGATAGTTTCTGAAAATTTACACTGAAATGACTGTTTCGGTTAAATGGCCAATCATTCAATTGATATAATTTTCAGAATAGTCATCTTTTGGTCTGCAAATAGATGTTTCACAAGACCACTGCGGAGGTGATATTTGCCCCGCCACAGTGCTAATATGTTAATCAGAATATATTTGGTCACCCAAAGCGTTAAAGGAGTCTAGCAACTCAAGAATTGGTTTAAGTTAATGGATGATGCACGTTCTATATATCAAAATTGCATCTTGCTTTCAGCCTATGCTATCAATAGACCTTTACACTTTATCAATCCATCCTATGACGTCATAATCAACTACGTGTAGAATGTCATCACAATGAATGACGTCATGAACGTCGTCGATACGTACGTAACCAACGCATATTTGAAGACGGGCTATGCGTTGTTGTAAGAATTGTATGGCTTTACCATTTAATAAATATTCTGTTGAATATTTTGAAACTAATTTGACTTGGCGCTGTTGCTGCCATATGCACCAACAGCAGCAAGTCAAATTAGTTACAAAATATTCAACAGCTTACCTGTACAGTTTTCAGGAAATCGATAGTTAGGGCATTCGGAGATCGATCAATCTCAACACGGCGAAGTGTGGTTGGAGCTTAGCTAGAGATGGGCGGGGCATAGCTAAAAATTGAAAGGTCCATTGAGAAAGCTATATGGCAGCTGTCAAAAGCATGTTTTTTCGGGACAACCCAGGTGCTGGGCAGATACTGTGTTGATACTTCAGTATCCGCCCGGTGCCGGCCCGGAATCGGAGCCAGTCGTGTTTATGTATATTATATGATTACGCTTTTCCTAAGCGACCACCTTAAAACTTCCATAAATAGTACTGTTGAAATGTAAACATGTACGCATCTGATGTATATATTTATATCTAGGTGTATATAGGTGTATATACAGTACGGCTCAGGACTGATTTAGAATGTTACCAAAACAAAATAAAACGTACTGTTGTGTGTTGGCCATAGTTGGATTGGTGGATATGGCTGCCTAAGGCAGTGGTGCCGTCCTGTCCAATTGTGTTCAAAGCATTCAACAGCACATTTCTTAATAACATTTCTCTATTTTAGCTTTGGAGACGTGTTCACTTATTTATGAGCTACACTGTAGTTTATGCCCGTGTTAATGTAAATAATATGATCAAGCTTTTCCTGAGCGACTACCTTGAAAACTGCTATAAAGAATACTGTTGGAACCTTTTGTCTTCAACCGCCGGTCTTAGCGAACCAACACCACCTTAGTTTACAGTACACTAACCCAGAATTATGAATTCCACCCACAACCTGTTATTATTTGTTACAATGTCACATAAGGAATCACTAATGTATGTATTCATGAGCTGCTGCTATGTCAATGTTAGCGTTTAGAATCGCACTGATTCAAACTCACCCCGTCCTGAATTATATTCATGTATGTTAGCAATTGCTTCTTTAAATCTGCCCAAAAATTCTCCAAGCTCTTAACCCGTTGACCCCAAAAGACCAAATGGGATATACCGTATTCAATGTAAGGAATACTACGTTGGATATTTTGGCTGATTTGACTGGAACCTGTTGCTTCTTATGGCAGTGGCGTGGGGGTTCTAGACCCACATGACGGGGGGGGGGGGGGGTCTGGGGATCCTCCCCGGCAATATTCTTAAGCTAGATGCCTTCCCCCAAGCCACCCCACTCCGCTCCACCCCTTGTCTAGCCCTACAAACTGTTCTTATTTAATTCCCAAAACGCCAACCTATCTCATACGAACATTTTAATGTCTTGTTTATCTTTATTATTTTTGTCTCCTGTTCTTCCCTTTTTCTCTTCTGGCTCTAATTCTTACCACCTTCTTACTGTTACTTTTGTAGCTCTATCTGTTTCTGGTTCATGCGTGTCTCTACCATACCACCCCACGTGCACATGACCTTCTGCGATGTATATAATTGACAATGGATAATGATATAACTAGTTACCGTGCGGCTATTGGGCTGTTCCATTGCTACTCTACTAAATTCACAGGTTACAGAGGCACATCCCCTTCCTTCCTTAAAATGTGTAGGAGCTTGCGAGGGGGTTGGCGTTAGCAGGCGTGGTGAGGCGTATGTGTCTACATATCTGAAAACTTTGCTACCTCCCGTCGTTTTGGATACGAATGTCCTGGCATTGAAATGATATGGATAGAGATTCACAACCGGCCTGAATTGATGATGTGTGCCATTTATCGTCCACCCAATACGAATGTCGATAAATGGCAAACTAATTCTGATAATATAGAGAATGTTCGTGGCTTAAATCCAAACAAAACTCTTGTCCTACTTGGCGATCTTAATGATGATCTGCTCAATACATCCAAGCATGATTTACAAGATATTATTTTTACACAACGCTTGTATCAGTAAATAACGGAGCCAAATCGGCTTGTTGCAAACACATTACTTGACCCAATTATTATCAATACTGCTAGATTAGTAAAACACATTGGAATACTTGCACCCTTTTGTAGTGATCACACACCAGTATATCTGGTTGTAACATCTTCCATACCTAAGCGTAAATTATACAAACGCCATATATGTGACTATGCAAATGCTGATTGGGACGTATTCAGGGATCAGCTATCCAACGCACCCTGGAAAAACATTTCCGATGATAATGGTGTTGACATCTGGTGCCAGACAATCACTACAAATAGTATTGATGCCGCTAATGCTAGGTATTCCCAATAAAACTATTACAATAAATCCCAATGATAAAGACTGGATGTCCAATAAAATAAAACATGAGAAGCGAATTAGAGAAAAGCTATTTAGGAAATCAAGGAAAATTCAACAAGAGCATGATGTGGCCACTTTTAAGAACACGCTAGTTCGGACAGCTAAGCAAAACTTTAAAGATAAATTAGCTGAACAAATTAAAAACGGACGCACTGGCTCCAAACTGTAGGGGAAAATATATACGTCCTCCTTAGGTGACACTAACTCTAATTTTAACGAAAGGCCCTCTTTAAAGCGTGAAGATGGCTCATTTACTTACGATTCTTCTGAAAAGGCAGATCTACTTAACGTTTACTTTTCTAATATCGCCACTATTAACGACAATAATGCTCAACTACCTCCTCTATCTATGTATACGGAGAATACTTTAAATGCAATGGCAATGACTAATGTCTCAGATGTACTGTTTCGTCTGGACACTTCTAACGTCGTTGGCCCAGACAGATTAAGCCCGAAACTGGTATATGAGGGTAAGGAGGTGTTGCTCCAAATACAAGCGCAGTTCTTTAATCATTCCATTAGTAGCGCACATTTTCCGACCCCAGGGAAAATTGCTAATGTAACTCCGATTTTTTTAAAGGTGAAAAGAACCTATGTTGAAATTACCGACCAATATCTGTCTTGAGTTGCCTAAGCAAAGTCATGGAGAGAACTGTTTTTAAACATATTCACAACTACATTAGACACATATACCTCCATACCAATCCGGATTTCTTCCATCAAATTCTACAATACAGCCACTGCTAGACATCTACACTGATATTGCTCAGGCTCTCGACGATCAAAAGGAAATACTGTTCTTGTTCTTTGATATTTCTAAGGAATTCGACCGAGTGTGGCATCGTGGCCTTCTACAAAAATTGAGAAATTTCGGTATCTGTGGAAATTTACTGGCATGGTTTGAAAGCTATCTCGAAAAACGTTATCAGCGAGTAGCCTAGTTATAAACGGCAATGAATCTACCTTACTTCGTATACACGCTGGAGCGTCACAGGGCGCAGTTCCTGGTCCTTTGCTATTTTTAGTATTTATTAATGACATGCCCAGCGATATTTAAAATAGTAGACTGTTTGGTGATGGCACCTGCCTATATGTAATGTCTGATAAGTTAGAAGCACACGTTGCAACAATTTGCCTTGATCTTCGAATCATGACGCAATGGGCTAACACATGGCTTGTCGAATTTAATGCCGCCAAAACTATTAGTCTGTTCATTTCTCTGCACAATAAGCCCACTGTCTTTCCAGTTAAATTAAAAAATTCTGAAATACTCCCATCAAACTACCATAAACATCTTGGCATTACCTTCAATAACAGAGGCGCTTGGCTTGCTCACGGGGAAAACTTAATAACAAATGTTCAACACAAACTTTCTTTACTCAAGGGCCTAAAATATATCTTAGACCGGAAAAGTCTTGAAATTATGTACACAATCTTTATTAGGCCATCTCTAGAATACGCAGACGTTGTGCGGGATAACATACCACAGTATCTTGTAACTCGATTGGAGGACATCCAAAAAGACGCACTCATAACAGTATGTGGAATGAAACGCAGTGCTTGTATGGAAGACATGTACACATAAACAGGAATAGAAACGCTTTCGCATAGACGGGAATCTCACAGATTAGTTATTCTATATAAAATTATCAACGGAATGAAGTGTGAAATTCTGAGTAATTACCTTCCCTCATTATCCCAGGCACGAAACCCTGACAACATTCGTCACAGCAAATCTATTCACTCCATTTCGTTGCCGTATTGAGCTCTTTCGTGGATCCTTTTTTCAGCAATACCCCGCGCATGGAATATTCTACCTGCGCCGGTCACGTGTTCTGCCACTGTCATGGAATTTAAGAGCAAACATAAAGCCATGTCCCCCATACGACCACCTCCCGCCTGGTACTATGTCGGACAAAGGTTTGCCTATGTTATTCTATGTAGGCTTCGTACCGGTTGTAGTAACTTAAATCGGTATCTATTTGAATAATTTCTGTCAAACTAAGCTAGCTGTCCATGTGGACACACTGATGAATCCACTGATCACTATCTCATCCACTGCCCTCTTTTTAACGACCAAAGAGGCTCTCTCCAAAATCAGCTCGTCCTAAACAACATCTCTCTTGCCACACTGACGGCTAATCAACTCCTCTCCGACATCAACAATGTCGCCTTGGAAAATAATATTACGATATGTAACCCGGTATGTCAATATTCAGTCAATACTAACAGCTTTAAGTAGCTTCCTATTTGTTAAATTCACAACCATAAGTGCTAAATGCAAACAGCCCAACATGTACAAGCATGGTGAACACAGCATTAAGAGCGCCTCACCACCTTACCTTTCTCACTCTTGTCAGATTCTTAGTTTATACCCTGTTTCTCATATTCCCCTCTCCTCTCCTTCTGTCTCTCTTTCCCTACCCCCCCCCCCACCCTCCCACACACACAGTCTCTCTCGCTCCAACCCTCTCTCCCTCCCTCCCTCCCTCCCTCCCCCTATCCCTCCATCCCTCCACCTTCCTCCCTCCCTCCCCCTCCCTCCTTCCCTCCCTCCCTCCCTCTCTCCCTCCACCACCCCTCTCTCCACCATCCATCCCTCTCCCTCCATCCCTCCCTCTACCCCCACCCCTCCCTCTTTCTCTCTATCCCCCCTCCCTCCCTCCCTCCCTCCCTGCCTCCCTCCCTCTGCCTCTCGTATCATGCGCATACGCACGCCATCACGCACGCATGCACGCACATATTCAGGTACACATGCGACCTACCTCGGTGGGGGCCATGGGCGTCAGCAGGCGTGGTGAGGAGTATGTGTCCACATATCTGAAAACTTAGCTACCTCCCGTCGTTTTGGATACGAATGTCCTGACATTGAAATGATATGGATAGAGATTCACAACTGGCCTGAATTGATAATGTGTGCCATTTATCGTCTACCCAATACGAATGTCGATAAATGGCAAACTAATTCTGATAATATAGAGACTGGTCGTGGCTTAAATCCAAACACAACTCTTGTCCTACTTGGCTATCTTAATGATGATCTGCTCAATACATCCAAGCATCATTTACAAGATATTATTTTACACTAGGCTTGTATCAGTTAATAACGAGTCAGATTGGCTTGTTGCAAACACATTACTTGACCCAATTATTATCAACAGTGCTAAAGTAGTAAAACACAGTGGAATACTTGCCCCCTTTTGTAGTGATCACACTCCAGTATATCTGGTTGTAACATCTTCCATGCCTAAGCGGAAATCCTACAAACGCCATATATACACCTGTGCAAAAGTTAAGCACCAGCAAAAACAATAGAACGTAGAAACATGATGGTACAACTAGGCTGCCATACTTTTTGTCCCGCGTTAGCTGACATAATTCCAAGTACGAAATGCACATGCATGCATGACTTCACGCCGCTTGATGTCCGTGCGTGGCGGGAAACAGCACACGTGTTCAGTTATGTAAAAGTCCAGTTTGAGGTGTAGAACATTACATACAGATTTAGGCGACAAGATTAGGAATTTTGTGTTCATGACCGTGGTTTATTTGTACAGAGAGAATTAGCTCTTGATTGTGAACCGCTATGGTAAGACGAAGGTTAAGTGATCGTGTGAAATGGCAAATCATAGGCATGCATACCACTGCTATGTCATGCAGAGAGATTGGCAGACAGCTGAACATTAACCATACTGTAATCAGTCGTTTGATTGCAAAACATGGGCAAACTAACGAGGTGAAGGACAGGCCTAGATCTGGAAGACCGAAGAAGACTACTGCCCGTGATGATGGAGCCCTAGTACGCCTTGTTAGGAGATCTCCATTCACCAACAGCAGAGTGCTCAGCCAGCAATGGGAAACGCGCAATAGAGTGTCAATGTCTACCGTCAGAAGGAGACTGTATGCTGCTGGCATGAAAGCTAGGAGACCTGTCAGACGTCCTCTCCTCACTGCACACCACAAAGAGGAGCGTCTGAGGTGGTGCAACGAAAGAAGACACTGGAACATGAGATCCTGGAGACGGGTACACTGGTCCGATGAAAGTCGGTTCCTGCTTCATGCCACAGATGGTCGAACTCGTGTATGGAGGTCCAGACGCACGGCGTACGACCAACGTAACATCATGGAAGAAGTTCCATTTGGTGGAGGTTCCGTTATGATATGGGGGTGCATCTCATTTGATTGTAAGCTGGATCTGTTGACTGTACCTGGAACACTAAATAGACAAAGATATCAAGATTCCATACTGGATAGAGTTGTGGTCCCTCATTTTGTAAATCATGCACCTGGAACCCACCCTATGTTCATGGATGACAACGCCCGACCACATCGTGCTAGAGCTGTGCATATTGAGCATATCTGGGACATTCTGGGAAACATGGTGAGAAGGAGGGATCCTCCTGTGCAGAACCTACAGGAATTAACAGACGCACTCCATCTTGAATGGCAACGAATACCACAATGGCGTATCAGTCGGTTGGTGACCAGCATGAGACGTCGTGTCCAGGCCGTCATCCAGGCACAAGGTGGATATACCCGGTAATAATAATGACAGTCTCAAACTCGTGCACAGATGTTAAACTTCGTTTTCCGACACCATTAATGACAATCTAGCCACGTGTGTCAACTGTAGGGCAATAGTTGTCAGTTGTGTCAACGTAACCATATTCAGGCCTCGTTTTCAAGTTCAAACAAAAACATACAGTGTTTCCCCACCATCATAATCAGCATTCCTCTAGATGCATTATTACCTCTTGCACTAAGATGAATGGGTACATAAATGTTTATGCTATTGCTTTCTTCATAGCACATGAATATACCCTCGCATGTGCGTAAAAATAGGGTGGTGCTTAACTTTTGCACAGGTGTATATGTGAATATGCAAATGCTGATTGAGACGTAATCAGGGATCAGCTATCCAACGTACCCTGGAATAACACTTTTTGATCCAAATGAAAAAATTACGGTATCAGCTGATGCATCAGAAGACGGGCTTGGTGCATGTATACTACAAAATAACCAACCAGTCGCCTATGCTTCAAGGTCGTTGACAACATCCGAAAAACAATATGCACAAATAGAGAAAGTGTTCGGTTGTAATAAGTTCCATCAGTATATTTCTGGAAACTATGTGGACATAGAAATAGATCACAAGCCATTGGAGAGCTTATTCGTCAAGCCACTGGCAAATGCACCACCAAGGATTCAACACATGATGTTGAAGCTGCAGAAATTTCAGCTTAATGTTAAATATAAACGTGGCAAGGACTTGCATATAGCAGACACGTTAAGCCGTGCGCCTAGCCCGTTGACAGAGCAAACTAGAACAGAGGAATTTGAAGTCCATGTCATTCCGAATCTACCCGTAAGTGATAGTAAATTGGCAGAATTTCGAGCAGAAACGGTTAAAGACGGCGCATTGCAAAAACTCAAAGCCGTTATATTGACAGGATGGCCAGAAACAAAATCACAACTGGACTTGGATTTACATAGCTACTGGGATTTTCGCATGGAAATAAGTGAACATGACGGACTCTTATTGAAAGGAGAACGCCTATTTGTACCTCGTTCAGCAGTCACTTAGGAATTGAAAAATGTAAATGGCGTACACGTGACGTATTATATTGGCCGGGTATGAACATTGTTTCGAAATGCAGTACTTGCAACATATACAAAAAATAAACAGCAGAAAGAACCAATGATCGGACATGACATTAGTGATAGACCATGGCAAAAAGTCGGAGTTGACTTGTTTGACTTCGATAAGGAGACATACTTAGTTACATCCGATTATCGCTCAAAGTTTTTTGAAGTTGATAAATGTACCAAAACGACAAGCAGCGGAATAATAAAATTGTTAAAACCACATTTTGCACGTTACGGAATACCAGACATACTAATAAGTGGTAATGGTCCGCAGTTTGACAGTTTTGAGTTCAAACAATTTGAGTTTGAGAATATTACGTCATCACCTTATTACGCAAAAAGCAATGGACTTGCAGAACGTACGGTACAAACAGCGAAAAGACTTCTGAAGAAAGCAAAAGTTGATCAACGTGATCCTTACTTAGCCATGCTCGACTTAAGAAATACGCCGTTCGAGAATCTCGGGTCACCAGCACAACTTGTAATGGGTAGGAGAACAACGACACTATTACCAACAAAAACAACATTACTAACTCCGAGGAACTGTAGAAACATCAAAACATTCAAAAACATTATTAGGATCGAAATGCGAAAGCGCTTCCAGAACTTTCACAAGAGGATAGTGTGAGAATTCTATCAGACAAACAATGGAAACCAGCAATTGTCGAGAATAAAACCACGGTCATATATTGTGGAATCAAATGGAGCGAAATACAGGAGAACTCTTGTAGACCTAAGACAGACATCAGAATCATTCAGACCAACCAACGAACCAGAGGAAACAGTAGACCTTCCCCGTACGCCCACACATACATCAGTTCAATCATCAGTGCCAGGACCAACAGGTACAACTACAGCAATCGGTCAGAAACATTCAGAACAAACTATGTCTTCACGTGGACGTGTCATCGGGCGACCTGCGAGATTCAAAGACTACGTTCTAAATTCGGTAACGCGTATCCCAACATCGTGTACGCAGAAAATAGCAAAGACAAAGTAACAGTTGTTACAGTTCGCATATATCCATTATTATCACATATATAGCAATAGTAGTGATCATGTTATATTTGTTAATTAGTATCATGTGCTATCTACATATTTACCCCTGTTGGATGTATAGGCAACACACACCGGATTATATGTGTTATTCGAGGACCGGGCATGTGAGTACGTTTAAGTATATTCCAAAAGGACAATGTGAGTACATTTATTGTCTTGGCATGTGAACATTGATTTTCCGTTAAATTCACCCAAATGGCATTTGCAGGGGAACTCGTAAACAGTTTTGAAATTTCAAATGACTATTATGACAGAAGATAGAAACACTTTATCGACAGTAACAATTAGTTTGAACTTGAAGATATTATTTATTCGATCATTGCCTAGTATTAAGCTTAAGAAGGGAGATTTAATGGTGCTATAACTATCTGGGCGTATGGTACCTTGTAACCTACATCCCTTGATTTAGTATAGTACGAGCTATAATTGGCATGTACCCACCCTGTCCTAATTAGCCCTGTTGCCGGCCTCGTTATAGCTCAGTCTGAATAAAGTCATCTTACTATATAGTCGTACATTACTGTGTGCTAGTTATATCATAGAAGACCGCGTCAGTTCAGTTGCTTGTAATTGACCACATATGGCCGGACGGTACAATTTATGAGCTTTCTAATCGTGTGTTTTACAATAATCTACGTAAGGTAGAAATTACTTGCTTTTGATGTTTTATAAAGCTGGTATCTGCATAAGATTTCCTAAAGGAAATACATTGTAGGCCGGAAAAATTCATTTGCCAAATATAAATCAAACTATTGATCATTATTTAAATTTTGTCAATTCTATGGATATCAAGGATCCCAAATATGTAAAAATCATATTTTTATGAAAACTTCTCGTTACTTCCTTTTTGATTTGAAATAGGGGTAAGATCAGCAAAAAGTTGTATCAGCGTAAAGTTTAGTCCACAAATGTGCCGACAATTTGTTATAAGCCTCCTTCGCCATGCTTCGCTGAACGCGCGTTTACTAGTGTGCAGCGATGTGAATAGGCCTGTGGCGAATATAGGCTTAATGGCAGACTGTCGTATACCAATGCAATACCCTCGCTCCACCTGCAAATAAACAAAGAAGCTATTGTGGTGTGGGACGCCCTTATATTACGTGACAAATAGGCATACTCTGTTGAATATTTTGATACTAATTTGACTGGAAACCGTTGCCGTCTAAGGCGGCAATGGCTTTCAGTCAACTTAGTATCAAATTATTCAACATCTTATGTGTATGGCTGTCTTACAAATTTACATACTATGATTTTTGATCCAACGGTTTTTATAAATGATATTTGAGATATAAGTGTCTTTTCACGATGTGAGGCCCCTTATCTTGTGGGACCCCGGGGCTCTAGCCGCATTAGTCCTTGGATAAATCTGTCGTAATTTATGCAATTAGTTGAATTTAATTGAATTTTCTGTTGAATATTTTGAAACTAATTTGACTTGGGGCTGTTGCTGCCTAAGGCATGTAACCACTCAAAACATTCGTCCTAAGGCAGCAACAGCTTCCAGTCAAATTAGTTTAAAACATATTCAACAGCTTATCTGTATAATTATATTTTTGGACTGCAGTGTTAAAAAGCTTAATGTCAACAATCATTGTTTACTTGTCAACAAAGGGGCGTGACCTAGCTATTACGAACACCATCTTAACCCTTTAGTATCCTGATTTTGTCAAAAAAGGTTTTTTTCAGAGAATGGCCATTTGCAGACCAAGAGAAGCCTATTTTTGATAATTTAATAGTGAGCTGACTGGATCGTTATCGAGCCAGTCATTCCACTGGTAAAATGTCAAAAAATAGCCTTCTCATGGTCTGAAAATGGATATTTTCTGTGAGAAAACGAAATTTATCTGGACATTTCGCAAGCCTACTACCGAAGCATTTATTCTTAATGAAAGTTATTTAAAGGTAGTACGAGCCTATGTAATTGCCTATGTCATCTTCATGTACAATAAAACCTCTGTCTTTCGTTTCTCTTTATCCTCCCACTCCACCGCTCTCTCACTCATTCCTACTTCTCTCACTCTTTCCTTCTCTCTCTCTTAGTGTGTCCTTCTACCATCCGCGCTCTCCCCCCCCCCCTCCCTCCCCCCTCTCGCTCTCTGTGTGCTGTGCGTTCGTTATTCATCAGAGTTCTTTCTAAATAATAGTATTTGTATTTTGGTTGGATGGGTTAATTCTCAATGTCATCAAATGTAGGCCTACCGACTCGCCATATTCAAATAGCTAACCATTTCAACCAGAGAAACCATGTAATGTGAAATCTGTCTATAGCGACAACCACGTGGACTTTCAAATTATGTTCACATAAGACATGCGGTGGCTTTATAAAAACTAATTTCACCTGCTAAATCGCTTTAAGGGCTAAAATATTGTGGTTCCTTAAGACGGTGGTACTTTGCAATTCTCGTCAATGTTGTGTTGTTAATCTTCGAGTCCATTGTGTATAGGGTTAATCAACGTTGGAAGTGCCTATTAATTTCTTCGATCATACGGCAGATCTTTATTAGTAATTTCTTGTTCTTCGTTGAAAGCAGTTGGTGAAATTTCGAAAAATTTGGTCTTTTATAATAGTGTCTTGGGAAGATTTCTATTCGTTTATCGCTAAAGAATTCGCAGATGAATAGGTAATGAAATTCATCTCCTATTTTAAATACCCAATAAGATGTTTGCGAGAATACTGCCCAAAACACGACTTGTCTGATCAATGGGCAGGGTGGCTGGGTGTGTGGGCACAAATGAGCTCGTCTCACCCTGGAAAGGTGTGAAAACGTCCAGTCTGTCGTTCCGGTACACTGGACAGGCCGGCTAACGACTAGAACAAAGTTACCCCTGGCGAAAATATAACAAATCTAAGAGAAGACAATCCATACTGGCAAATTCGCTAGTTCATTGTTGCATATGTATGTTTTCTTATACGCATCTTAATGTAATCTTTGTATAGCATTTGTATGTATGCCAGACACGTGTATAAGATGTATGTCTTACTGTGCTCC
>CM067371.1:9982215-10082215 GCA_034401795.1 Chaetoderma sp. LZ-2023a
ATCCAATTGTTTAGACAGTGCGCCGGCAAACACCCCCCCCCACCCACCAACCACCACCACCACCATCATCATCACCAACACCCACCACCACCACTACGACCTACACCCAACACCATGCATTAACCCCACCACCACCACCCACGCACCCACCAACCCATAGCGAATTTCTTCATATTCATACTTGCATTCTTAGAGAAGGGTATTTTTGAAAATTTATCAACGGAATGACTGACTCTGACAGCTATCCATTTGTCTAGACATTGTGGTCGGAATGTGTGAGAGTGCTATGTTTGAAAAAAAATGGCATATAGGTTGGAGAGGGTATGTCAATGAGGATTTAATAAAGGTCTTGCTCGCATGCACATGTGCTAATATGCAATACTGCTAGTTATATGTTGTACCCTTGTGCATGTGTGCATGCCCCGGTGTGCGCCCTTGTGTGCATGCATGCACCAGAAGACTATTTTTGAAAAGTTATCATCTGAATGACTGGCTCTGCTGGCAATCCATTTGTCTATACATTGCGACAGCAAACACCACCCACCAACCACCTACCACCTCCACCCCCATCATCATCACCTACACCCACCACCATCACTACGAGCATCAACACCACCACCTTCAGCACCACTGCCACTAGCACCACCACCGCCAGTACCGACATCGACCACCAACCACTAGGCACCACCACCACCCCTGCATGTTGCAGATTGCGACCACTTGTTGTGCATTGTGGATTGCATGTTGAGGATTTGCATTCGCATGTTGTGGATTTGTGGGCGCATGTTGTGGATTTGCGGGCGCATGTTGCGGATTTGTGGGCGCATGTTGTGGATGGCAACACATATATGTACATGCCTGAACACACATACACGCCAAAATGTATGCATACATGTGCGGTCCGCATGTTGTGGATTTGCGGGTGTATGTTGCGGATTGCGGGTGCATGATGCGGATTGCGCGTGCATGATGCGGATTTGCGGGCACATGTTGTGGATGGCAACAAGTATATGTACATGCCTGAACACACATACACGCCAAAATGTATGCATACATGTGCAGATGCATGCGGTCTACATGTTGTGGATTTGCAGGTGTATGTTGTGGATTGCGGGCACATGATGCGATTGCCCATGCATGATGCGGATTTGCGGGCACATGTTGTGGATGGCAACAAGTATATGTACATGCCTGAACACACATACACGCCAAAATGTATGTGTATATGTGCGAACGCATGATGCGGATTGCGGGCACATGATGCGGATTGCAGGCGCATGTTGCGGATTGTGGGTGCATGATGCGGATTTGCGGATGGCAACAAGTGCATGTATATGCCTGAACATGCATATGCACCAAAATGCATGCGTACATGTGCGGAAGCATGCGGTTCGCATGTTGCGGATTTGTGGGCGTATGTTGCGGATTGCGTGCGCTTGATGCGGATTGCGGGTGCATGTTGCGGATTTGCCGGCGCATATTGCGGATTTGCGGCCGCAGTACATATAATCCTATAAATGGTACAAATTCAATCCCTTTTCTCATTCCAGTTTAAACATCGCAAAGTGGTTGGACGTGTAACTGCAGAGTAGTTAGGCAGTCAGATTTCTTTGAAGAACCTTGTGACTTGAATACTTGCTAGATTTATCCTATAATCAATATGCCGATACATAACTGTTTTGAATGTGGTTCAACTTTTAATAGGTCAAATGACCTGAAGCGGCATAAGATCCGATTCCATAACAATGAAGATAGCAAAAATCTAGACAGTGAAGATGAAGAAATGACAGAGATGAAGAGTGAAGATGATGAGCCAGCGGATTTGGAGAGTGAAGACAGTGATGACTCAGCGGAGTCTGAGAGTGAAGATGAAGGTGAAGATGAAAAAGAAGCCATAGGCAATGAGGAACTATTTACCATATTCCAAAATATAAAGCAGGTCTTAGACGCTGAACAATCAGGTTTAGAAGATGAGGATGGTGAAGTGGACACAGACCCAAATGGTGTAGGCAATGTGCCTATTTCCGTATATGCTGATGCTTTAGTTACAAAGTGTATAGACATAATGTTCCAGTGGAGAAGATTACAGAACTCTACACTCATTAAAATAATGCGGCAGGAAATTAAAGATTATATTGACGAGGGGTACGCATATAATGAAGCAGTCTTCTCAGCTTTTCGAAAAAGAGAGTTTCTGATCAAGAAGTACATAAGGAACTATCTAGATGCTGAGGATAATGATGATGATTCTGACGGTGATGGATCTGATCCATAAGGAATCAGTCATCGATAAATGGATCTTCAGAACATTGACTATTTGTTTATGCTACAGTAACTATATGTTTTATCATATGTAATATTTTCTTCAATGTAAAAATACGGATACAAATAAAACATTGGTTATTTATGTGCATGTTGATTGATGATTGTAGCTTCCTAGCTGGGTCCCCCCACATCCCTCGATATACAAATTGGAGTGCTGTTGAACTTGGTGGTGATGGTGGTGGGGTTGGCGGTTGGTGGAAATAGGTGTTGTGGTGGATGATGGTGGTGGGGTTAATACTTGGTGGTGGGTGTTGGTGCTTAGTGGGTAGTCGTGCTGATGGTTATAGAGGGATGGTGTAGGTGGTTGCGGCCGCAATGTCTAGACAATGGTAAGCCAACTATATTATTTTCGTTGTCGGGTCTCATTGACTAGGTACTCATAATGCATTCATACTGTGTGTACCCGGACATGGTAATTTTTCCTAGTTTTATTACCTTTAACTGGCTGACTGGCGAGGTGTTTCAGACATTCCAGGGATCTACTTCCTAGCAAAATATTTTGGAAACGATTCGAGCAAAAGTTGATGCAGACAGTCAAATTATTTTCAAAATATTCACTAAATATCATGGAAACGATTGGATAGAAAGTTGTTGCTAACACCGCAGTCAAATTATTTTCAAAATATTCGTACAACGCACATTGCCGGCCTTGTAGACAAGTATGCTAGTATACCTCATCCCTTGTGCCAGGCAGCACCGCGCTAGCATACCTCATCCCTCCTCCTCCTCACTCGCTCAACCTCAATTATGCGACCACCTCTACACTCATTCTAGGGATGTTATTTTCTGATTTTTCAAACCTAAATCATGGCGCATTGGTAGTTTAAGCGAATAGTTTTGATACTAATTTGACATAGGAAGCTACAATTCGCACTAGCACCTTCGTGCGCACAAACTCTTAAAAAAGGGCTGTTCAATGCGACAATTTGACATAGGAAGCCACAATTCTGCTTAGTTTCAAAATACTTTTTTACTACAACCACAAGGGACCGCATCGACCACCTAATTAATACGTTAAACGATACAAGGGTGCTCGTCATTATTCGTCAACGATGACGATGGTGGACATTGTTCCTACCATTTTTATAACAATTTTAAAAATTTAATAATTAAATGACTGTTGCTTTAAAGATCACTCCTTAAATACGATATGCATGATTATTATCTATATAATATTATGCATACAACATCGCTTGGCTTAGCTATATATTACCCACATAGAGATGTACTTTGCTCTCTTTAAAAAAAATTAAATGACTGGTAGGAAGCCGCTTAGTTTCATATTTGAGGGTTTTAGATGAAGGTTAACGCATTTGCATACAAATTGAATGATTAAAAGCGAATCATAGATGCTTTATGCACAATAACGAGGTGGTCAGAGAAAACATATTTCCCTGGATACTTTTTTTAACACGCACAGATTTTTATGCGCATAAACCATTTAACAAACTGATCCATCGCATCTAGCCTATGAACATATCCAAGATTTTCGCCTGCATGTATGCGTCACTATATGGAGGTCAGTACGCGACAGTTTTTGATAGGACGATAGTCATCTCATGCAATATTCCTTACATTTTTTGTAGTAGAGCGATGTAGTATAAATGTAAATGTTAATGTACATTCGGCTAAAATGTGTTGCGGATTTGCGGGCGTGTGTTGCGGATGGCAACAAGTATATGCACATGCCTGAACACGCATACACGCCAAAATGTATGCATACATGTGCAGCCGCATGCGGGCGCCTGTTGCGGATTTGCGGGCTCGTGTTGCGGATGGCAACAAGTATATGCACATACCTGAACACGCGTACATGCCAAAATGCAAGCGTACATGTACGGCCGCATGCGGGCCGCGTGTTGCAGATTTGCGGGCGCATGTTGCGGATTTGCATCCGCAATACATATATTCCTATAAACGATACAAATTCAATCCATTTTCTCATTCCAGTTTAAACATCGAAAAGTGGTTGGACGTGTAACTGCAGAGTAGTTAGGTAGCCTTAGGCAGTCAGATTTCATCTCACGTGATATTCCTTATATATTTTTTTGTAGCGGAGCGATGTGGCATAAATGTAAATGTTAATGTACATTTGGCTAAAATTGCCAGCAGTACAAACTTTGACAGATCAGACACGGGGTATGTGCGATGTCGTTGGTGTTCCATCGACATCCGCGACACCATATGCCGGCGGTTGAAACACGAGAGGGTCTGTAGGCGTATGATCAAGAAAACAGAACCTAAAGAGATGGTGTACACCTCCAAGGAGTGCTATTGTCTATTACCAATCAAACAGTTTAAAATTAAATGACTGGGAGTTTGTTCATATTTAAAAAAAATTTCATAATTAAATGATTGACGCTTTAAAGACATAAATATGGTAGATAAAAAACTATCTATATAATATTATACAACATCGATCGTCAACGATGACCATTTCCATAACAATTTTGAAACTTTAATAATTAAATGACTGCCATTTTTTAAATGACTTAAACCAAGGAGGAGGTTAATGGTGACTAAACCAACCGCGGCTTACAATCAATTATTTTCAAAATATTCGTACATAGATATCGCGCAAGACGTTGCCTCGGCGAATACGCTAGCATATGTCAGCCATCCTCCTCATCCCTCGTGACACCTCTACGAGCGACCACCTTTATGCATTTTCTTAAATCACCACCAGGCGAATAAAGGCGCGCTCATGCGTGGAGAACAATGCCGAGCAGAGGGTGGCTGAGATAGCATTTCTCCCTCCTCCTTCGACCTCCGTTATCAGACCACCTCTCTTCTACCTAACATCGCCTAATAAGACATTAAAATTTACACAAACAAATCGTTTTCAAAATATTCAGCAACCAATCAATTTATTCAGCAACCAATCAAAATATTCAGCATTTGATTATCATAATATTCAGCAACCAATTATCAAAATATTCAGCTACCACTCAAATTATCAAAATATTCAGCAACAAATTATCAAAATATTCGTACATTGTGCATACCTTGTAAACAAGTACGCTAGAATCGCCCTCATAATCATCCAGCAATATCAACTGAGGAGGAACGCTATATAATTCTGCTTCAACTGACACAGACAGTCAAATTATTTACAAAATATTGGTGCATAGAGCATTGCCTTGTCAACAAGTACGCTAGACGCTCAAAACCAACTTCTACTGAGCAAGAATGCTAGCCTCATCTACCTCCTACTCCTCACACTACGACCTCCCTTATCAGACCACCTATTAAACTCCTTCCTCATATTATCAGAACACCTCTTAAACTCTATTATTTTTTTACCTTACATACCACAATGAAACGTCTGACGTGCAGGCTTATGAATAAACAGAAAAAATGATCATATTTAATGTATAATTATTTATGTACCATGTTTTCTTTTTTTAATTATCGTGAATAAATGTCGCTAATATTTATCATAAGAAAAATGCACGTGTCAATAAAAAATACATTTATTTTGTAAAAATATGTTATTATTTCTTCGTGTTCCCTTCTCACCCCTCACCCATCCATCCCCAATTATCGCCATTTTGATACGTCGCAATGGATGAATGCCGATAATGGATACAAAATTAACGGTACACTAGGCCCGCAAGGTGTACCACAATGATCCAAAGATACGTTATTAATCGTATTCACATCGTGACAATGACAAAATGCGGACTTATTTGAATACAGAGGAAACCATATGACGTGCTCTGTAATTGAGCCCTGCGTATCAATTCCAGTTTTCTATAATAAAAAAACTGTCATTCAAACATGGTGCAATAGCAATGTTTTGAAAACCGATGATGTTAATTTCAAGCGGTGGAGAAAAAACACGTGACCGAAATAAGGGTGTGTTCAGATTGGAAAGATAGTTTTACTGACAGCTCATATTTTAGCTATAAAAGCAATTAGTAAGACATACAGCTTTTTTGAATTTAACAAAACACGTAAAATGGAATCTCAATTATGCGATCGATGGAGAACGATATGCGCTATGCCTATTAATTGCGGTTGCATCGAATGGAACCAATATAAAGAGGTACCAGTACAGCAACCATTTGCAATGTCATTGCGTGAAATCCGTAACCGCTGGAGAGATTATCTAGTGGATCCAGATGAACGCAATTACAACAAATGGTTGCATGCGAAGAACCAACTTCGTAATGATTGTTGCATGTGTTTGTGGTGCGAACAAAACAGAAATTATCGTTTGCATTAATTGAGATAAAAATATGTACGTTAAAGCAAAATAAAAAATAAAGAAATATGCCTCTTTCTTAAGGGGCCACCAAAAACCAAAATTATGTTACATACATACACCCACATACAAACTGGTGCATAAAGAAAGATGCACACACGCACACCCGACGTACACGCATATGGGACAGGGAACACGGGTGACAAGGGGCAACCGTGTAGCACCACGCGCGCGTCATCACACGCATATCGTAACATGCATGAGGGTATGTGCAGTACATGTGTGTGTTGGTGCATCATGTGCGTTCGTGGGTGTGGGTACGTATGCGAAAAAGTAGGACACCCTTGTGGATGATGGATCAGTAACAGATTTCCATCGATGCAGACGCATTCAACCACATATTCCACTATGAGTTACGCCTTTTGTCGTGGTACATACCAACAACATTATTAGTTCGCGAGGAAGCAGACAGAGACAAAATCTAACAGCAGATGCACTTAACACGAATGAAGCGGACATGTTTAATGTTAATATGAGTAATGCGCGAACACATCATAAATATGCATAAGCACTAACGCACCAACACGTGATATTCTAATAATTGTCCAAGGGAATTAGTGCATATGTCCACTCGGTTAAGAACTAGGAAACGATACAATAATACGATTATGTTATTTATTCAAAAACATTCCAGGGAAGTACGCATTCACAACTACATAGTGAAATCTCCTAGCGAGTAACCTAGGCGATAATTCAATAGTAATTTTGAATATTTCTAAAAAAAACACATAGAACGAGAAGGGAGGTACATTCTTACATTATTCCTTAACACATGGCATGTTTGTATCACGATTAAAGATCGATCTCATGGCTATTCACGTCGTATGGTTAAATCATACACAACAAATAATCTTTTTATCATACGTACGATCGACATACAATTCTATAAACACATGGTGCACTCAGAGACATAATGACTACATTTTTAATCATCGTGCTACCACCAAATCTAAAACGACTGACATCATTGCAAATGAAATATTAAGTATTTTAAAACAATTTGCGCATAATGACGGTTAAGCCAACAGGCAAAACGTTTTCAAAATATTCAACAAAATAGTAAACTAATAAATTAACGTAAGCGACGAAACAGTCAAATTATTTTCAAAATATACATCAATATCGAGCATTGGCCTAATTCCTCACCTCTCCTCAACCTCATACTCCCTCCTCCTCATCCTACGACCTCACTTATCAGACCAGCTCTGAAACATTATTGCAAATGAAATATTAAGTATTTAAAAAACAATTTGCACATAATGACGGTTAAGCCTACAGTCAAAACGTTTTCAAAATATTCAACAAAATAGTTTACTAATAAATTAACGTAAGCAACGAAACAGTCAAATTATTTTCAAAATATACATCAATATCGAGCATTGGCGTAATTCCTCACCCCTCCTCAACCTCATACTCCCTCCTCCTCCTCCTCCTATGACCTCCCTTATCAGACCACCTTTTAAACTCTTTTTTTTTTAAATTATCATACATACTCTCTTATTATGTTTACCTTACCACACTACCACGGTAGATAACCACGGAGGGGGGCGCGCACTGCTATGTTAAAATGTAAAATACACAACTTTTAAGGGTTAACATTTTCAAATTACAGCAACTACATTATTCATTCAGACGATTCCACAGTGTTCTAGAATCTAGCAAGTGTGTGCGGCTGGTCGCCATTGTTCTAAAAAATCTCAAACGTGTACCGCTGTTCGTCATTGTTCTTTACCCATGCTGGGAGGCTGTTCGCCATTGTTCTACCTCTGGGGGGGGGAGCTGTTCGCCATTGTTCTACCTCTGGGGGGCTGTTCGCCATTGTTCTCGAAGACCACCTGCGGTGAAGAACAATAGCGAACAGCCCCAACGAGGCTAGAACAATAGCGAACAGCCCCCCAGAGGAAAAGAACAATAGCGAATAGCTCCACACTTTACTACTGACATCAATATGATTGGCTTCCCAAATGTGGAATGTATGCGAGACTTCTGGCAATGGGGTTGGGGTGTAACGTGGCAGCCTGATATGCCACTCTGGTATCTGATGTCATAATCACAATACGTCACTTGTTAGCTGACGTCACATTCAAACGGTACAGTTCAGACACAAAAGGGGCAAACTTTCCGAGAGTAATCATATAAGTTGTAGGTCATTGAAGAAGTTAGAATTTAGCAAGCATGTTGTTGAATATTTTGAAATCGGTTGTTATTTTCATGTTCTCGCATGTATTGCGTCCCTGTGGGATGGCAGACGAAAGACCACATTATGTGGCCTGTGTTGTGTGGATCTCCAGGATCTTAGAACAAATATCAATCTGCACAATGAAACTAAGCTTGTTTTTATTTCTGACCGACATGGTAAGAATATACTCAGAAGAACAAATAATTTTCAGGGGTTTCACCTCTCCCATAGATTTCCCCAGATATGCATGCACAGCACACAGCCAGGCACTTAAATAATGCTTACCTTAGATCCGGGAGGAGAACTTATGAACCCGTGATCATTGAATCAGTCATCTAGTCCGACTATCCATCATCCATCTAGTACAGTAAATATAGCAAAAAAATACCCTAACTAAATTCCCACACAAATAAATGTTGGTGTAGTGCAAAGACGACCTATCAGTAGACAACATAGTAAAAATCTAGAATTATTTTATCAGGCACGCATTTTTAGAGGTCAGTAGTGGACCTTTTATGTCAAATCACCTATTTGCTAAACGTTTTTAAATTACCAATTTAAAAATCGCATGTTCTATATCTAATTAAAGATTTTTGAAATGCATTGCCAAATCATTTAAACCCGATTTCTCTTTCAGTTGGTGAATATATTTGCTGCTGAATGTAGATACCAGTGCGTAAATCACCGAAATATGGCAACGACATTCAGTGCTATCTCATGGCAAAGTATAACATGTTGCATATTAAAATAAAGCTTATCGAAAGGCATTTTCGGATCACTAATTATGATTTAGTTTCCATCTCTGTGTAATTGGTTTCTGCCATGTCAATCGTCTCTGAACATTTATTTAACTTTCGTCAAATATCATATTCATATATGGTTCATGGCAGTTATGGCAGCGCTGTACTCGGGAAGGATCTACTCTGGGCTCATGCAAAATATGTGTTAGGTTTATTTACACGTCTATCATTTTACTGTATAAAACATTCTCAGTAAACACCCTAAGGTAAATGGAATTCTATCTTTCGCAATACTAATGTTATTCCGCAATTGTATACCGTAGCACAACAGTTGCATGTATGTTGAATAAAATGCATTTCTCAGAATTGAATGCATGGGAGCGGAAACTGATGTTGACACACGCATTTGGAATTTCCATATCGCAGGGTGGATGTTTCATGAGTTCTAAAGAAAAGCTAGTTACAATACTGGTTGTTTTATCAAAAATGGCAATAAGAAAGGTCGACAAGTCGTCTCTTGCAAAAGGTTCTGGACACTATGACAATGAACAGTAATCCATGTAAACTAAAAGATACAATATGTTCTTGGTGGTGGTGGATTGATTCAGATATGGCAATGGCCAAAGGCATGCACATTTGTAGATTTTCCTCAACATTATGAAAATTATGTTGTCCAACATTACAGAATAGTTACAGTTGTCTTCGATGGCTATGGAACGTTCAACACTAAAGATGTGGAACACACAAAGAGAGTAAAGCAGTCTTCATTGACAGTTGCATTTAAGGAGACCTCTCCGCTTCTAATCAGCAAAGCACCATTCTTTCCAACATCAAAAATAAGCAGCGTTTAGTAGACATGCTTGGACAACATTAGCGGAGCAAGGGTTATAAAATACGTCATACACAAAGCTGATGTTGATGCTCCCATTGTGAAAAAGAATTAGAATTAGCAAAAGAACGACTTATGCCAATAATTACAGATGTTATTAATGGTTCCTCTCATCCAGCATACTAAGAAAAATATGTGGATGCAATCTGCCGTTTATAGTGCAAATGTACGCGAGATTAACCTCTCTTGTATCAACTTAACCCTTTAATGGTCAAACTGAACAAAGAACTGGTATTCAGACATGGCTATTTGGAAAGCCTAGAGTAGAGTATTTTTAAATAGTTACTACTAGAATGACTGGCTCGGTAACTGCATATAGACGCTGGCTAAGTAAAATCTTTAATTTCTTTACCAGTACCCCTTTAATGGCCAAGCCGGCGAAAAAAATTCAGTGGTACATTTACAAAAATAGCCTTCTAAAATTAAAATATCTTGGAAAATATTGACCATCAAAATGTTTAATTAAGATATCAAGTAGTATGTTGAGTGCTTTGAGGCGCTGTTGACACATGTGGGTGAAATGCAACAATCAATAGGAGTAAAATGTTTCTCAAGTAAAGTTATCTAGCGCTTTGTTTGGCAATAGTAAATTTGCTGCATTTCACAACTAAAGTGTATAACTAAATCTATACGGTCATATGCATCCATGTTTGGGTTAAAAGAAGGTCTCAGTATTGAACAGTTAGCTGATGCAAGGTACAAAATACCTGTATCTTTGTATAGAAGAAATACAGAATGGTGTTGGCAGAGTCAATGAACTATTGCAACCAATTACAACGTATATGTGACCAGCACCAGCAACGTTGTTCGGAACAATTCGATGTACTTGTAGCGCTGATGTGACAAGATCATATCACCCTCGGTGTACATGCCATCGCTATGGCCTTGGATATACAGTTGTGTGTACAAATCTGTAACATAACATAATGCACAACTACGATATGCAATAAAGTGTGATAATGATGATGGGTGCTTAGTTTTATGTAGTATACAATGAGGCATACCCATAACTCGAGAGACTAGAAATGGTATGTTGCTTTATCTGTTCCACCATGTAATTCCAACAAAGACAAGCATACAGGTAAGATGTTGAATATTTTGAAACTATTCGATCTTCAGCATGTTGCTCCCATGTGACCAACTTATTATCACAGTATTCAGAATATTTATTAAATTTGTAATTGTTTTGTCATGTGGCTCAAATGATTAAGGCAGTGGTTTTATTAGAATGTTTGTGGAAAGGAAATCGATGATAACTATCAGTGCCAGATTAAGCCTTGCCAGGGCCGGGGGTAAAGAATATTTGTGTAGTTGGGTGGAAGGGAAAGGCCAACCAAGAGGAAAATTTTGAAATCTTGATGCTCGCAGATGGCATCTCCAACATTTCCAGAGGTAAATATGGACCATCAGTCGGCATTTAAATTATTCTCTTTTCGCCATTTAATTTTCTTTTCTTTGTTCACTCAATTTTCTTAGCCGTTCAGTTGTGAAAACATGACTGGATAAAAAAGCTGAATGAACGAAAAAATGAAGTTAATTAGCTAAAAATAGAATAATTCAATGAAGGTCCATATTTACACCTGCAAGTGCGGGTGGTGCCATGTGAGAGCATCTGGAAGATAAAAGATTATATTAAACTGTAATACAATTATGAACCATCTGAATCCTAAAGCATCAGAAATTGTAATACAATCATGAACCATCTGAATCCTAAAGCATCAGAAACTGTAAGACAATCATGAAACATCTGAATCATAAAGCATCAGAAACTGTAATACAATCATGAAACATCTGAATCATAAAGCATCAGAAACTGTAATACAATCATAAAACATCTGAATCCTAAAGCATCAGAAACTGTAATACAATCATGAAACATCTGAATCCTAAAGCAAAGAAACACTTTTTAATAAGAATAATACCGAAACAATATATAATGGACAAATAAGACAATAACACACGCGCACACGCACGCACGCACGCACGCACGCACGCACACCCTCGCCTTACGACAGGGAGGCAGATATGGTTATAGGACCATGCTGTCCATATTCCATACAAAGAATAATTTAAAATGACTGGTTCTTCACGTGGGCTTGAGGGACGCTGAATGACCACTCGCCACTATAGTTTGTCATCACTCATCATCAGAAAACTCAAACACAAAGGAACCCATTACTAAAAAATACTACTGAAACAATATATAATTGACATTAAGACGAACATTGTAAGTCTGTAATGGAATTTCCATATGGTGTCCATCTTCTGAGGCAGATCTAGAAATTATTGAAGGGATATCCCGTATGGTAGTAGGTCTGAGAAGATGTCCCCTCCCCCCCCCCAGCCCACCCATCCCCAGCCACACCCCAAAGAGGGGTGGGCGGGCTTTGAGAAGGGTGGGAGCGGTGCTCCCCAAAAAATATTTTGTAGATTTAAAACTGCTGTGATGCGATTTCCAGTCTTCTGAGTGGAAAAGTTGATTTTTATTTGACCTGTAATTTTGAACATGCTTGAAGGTAATCAAGCAGTCAAATGAAAAGGAGTATCTATGGTAAGACAGATAATAAGATTATGAACATGCATTAACCTGTCATTCTATTCACCTTATGCAGTTTCTCTCTTTACAAACGAAAATAGCCCTCTGGGCATCATGTCCAGATAGCGATTCTCGTTTGTAAAAAAAGAAACGGCTTACAACACATTATTCACTCAAAAAATATTTGTTGATAGAAAAAATAGGGGACTGGTCAAGATCTGGGGTGGGGTGCAAATGTCCCTGCTGCCCCTATTATGATTTGCTACTGGTAACCATTTCATCGATTAAGCCCCGTTATTTCAATTTCAAAGCAACCATACAGAGAAGCTCATGCATTCCAGCGTGACGGATTTACACAATCTTGCGGGACATCCGTATTTGGGAAGACCTACCATCAATAGATTTTGTTTATAGCACCAAGTTTCAATGTGCATGGCAGCTAAATACAACTGTGTTTAAAATTATCTCATGACAAATACACCGAATAACGAAATTACTTTTTTATTCCCATTTAATACAGCGTGCCGGATTTACTACGGATGCAACCTCTTATTTTTACACGTGTCTTTCATTGCAAATTCCTGCAAAATTTCTAAATTACTCATACTATTCTTGGGGCCACTGCATAAATATATCATGTAAGCATTAAGAAAACCTCTTTTAATTAACGAATTTGAAACATATTGTTTTTAAATGGTTGAAATCCACGTGACGGATTTACATTTTTGAAACGTGACGGATTTTCTTTAACTGTAATTCCGTCACGTTGCCAAAATGTACTTAAATGTACAATGTACAATAAACTTGGAAAGGTTTGGACAACAAACATATCTGCATAGCGCTTCCCTTACAACTACTTATCAGTTCAATCACAATAATTACAACTTCTAATATAACAATAACGTTGTTTTGTTGGGCGTTATGGTCGTTTGAGTCCCGACTTGTGTGATTGAAGCCCGACATTTTCGTTTTTGCTTCAAAAGAAAATGAAGGGCTTCAATCACACAAGAAGGGACTCAAACGACCATAATGCCCAAACAAAACAGCGTTATTACTATTATTATTAATATAACCCCTACTGACGCTCACTCTTTTTTTTGTCATTTTGTTTGTCGACATTGTAGTCAGTGTTGATTGTGACGTGGAGTATGACGTAAACTATGATGTACACTATGACGTAAGCATGAGGTAAACTGACTGTGACGTCAACTGTGATGCAATGTAATCTGTGACGTTTACTGTGACGTAATCTATGACATCAGGGGTGGGCTGATAATGGCCATTTGAGCCCGCTAGTGACGTCAGGGGCGGGCCGATAATGAGTATTTGAGCTCGCCTCTGACGTTAAAACGGGGCTTTAATATCATTTGAGCCCTACATTCGGATGTTAACATTGTTTGACGCTCAACTCTCGTAATAATTGCTATACAAATCAACGTTACTATGCGGCAGCGCCCGCTATATTAATAATAATAGCTGTCAGACATCAGGTAATCATTAAAATCACCTGATAACCATTTGAGAGTAGTCAGCTGCAGCATGGTGAAGGAAAGTAACCGATTCAACTTCAAACAATTAACATAACAAGAGTTCATTTAAAATAGAATACAAATAAACAATGTAACAAATACTGGCATATAGTTACCTAGACTATTCATCTGTTATATGAATCATAACAGATGATTAGTCTAGGTAACTATATGCCAGTATTTATGATTAAGTTGAACAATTATTTTATTTAGTGAAGCAAGTGTAGCACGAGAAAGCATCTTCGTCATCAATTATTCCATTTTGTTCAGCGCAAATCATATGGAACCATTCTTTACACCCTTGACAACAATTCCAATCATCAGACAACATCGGGTCATTTATATTACCATATGCCCATTTACAGATGGGACAGAAGTAAGATTTTGTGACTGCTTTCTTACTTGTGTTAACCTGCTTTGTTCTTTGTTTGCTTTTGGCAGTTGAGATTTTTGCAATGGTTTTTGATTTCAAAAGTGTGGACTTGTTAGAGGGATTATTACCAGACGTTGTTGGGGTAGGCCTACTTGTTGATGGGAATACATCTACAGATGTTGATTGCTGGTTAGTTACACAGACTACTGGCTGAGTAGGTGTATATGTTGTCAGCTGGTTAGTTTCAGATGTCAATGTGATATTATTAGGACTATGATTGTCAGGGGCTTGTAACTGGGCTGGCACAGGGGGAGCTAAAGGTGCGGCTGCTGAATTGGCACTTGACTGTGTGGCATACATAATTCGACGATGTTTCACCATAGGCGCATCAGTGTAATACTTGGTTTCAACCATGTCCCCGTTTGGCTTGACAAAGTGTACATTTATTGTTCCTAGAAAAGGCTTGAGCCCTTCCCACAACTTGTTCAAGCCTAGAAGCTGGTAACGATTACCAATTTCCACTTCCGTCATTGTTAACACACATATGCTAGTTTCAGACTGCTGAACAGCATTGGCAAAATTATCAGCATTATATACAACTGTTGACCTTGACATAACCTTTCGGTTTACAATTCGTTTCACATTACCACCAAGCGCATCATTTGGCCCTTTGCCGTGGCTGGTGGCAAAATAATTCCACGACAAAGGCATTCCATATGTGCCTTCTAGTTTCTGCGCCAGTACAAAGATAAATTTATTTTTGTACTGGCTTGAAGGCCCTTCAGTCCAGATATTGATGGATTCAACTGATGGTAGTTTCACTCGGATGATTTCCAGCACTTTACTCGTGAATGCTGCGACAGCACACTTCTCATGGTCCGGCGAATCACTCGCTATCACATAACTAAGAATTCTGTCACGATGGTAGATCATTATTGTGTATAAAGAAACCTGATGCTGTCGCCAATGGGCAGATTGTATTTCGTCCTGAGAACCACAACTATAGTTTTCGGCAAAGTCCATTTGCAGAACACACTCCGTGCTTTCAGGATTTTTGGCTCTGTTTTTACATTCCTCATATGCACTAGATTGTTTGGTTTTAATGAAACAATGCCAAAGGAACTTCGGTATTTGATTTTCTACTGCCTCGAATGCGTCAGTCACCGTCCCTTCTACAACTGTTTTTGCAAGAATACCATCCTCTTGTGCCCACTGATACCATTTCAAATACAGTGAGTCATCCACGGCTACATGTTCTCTGATGTTCTTCCTAAAGAGTTGTCCCTCCGAACACGTCTCACAATTATTCGACATACAGTCCTCGTCATCCATTGAACAAGCACATTTTTGCAGAAAGTTAGCTCCTGAGTATAATGGAACTGTATCCGGATATTTGGCATGCAACGCTTCCAGCAACATACTCATGTTGCTGTGGTACACACAACAGCACACGTTATGTGGCATTTGCGAGGATAATAATACCCATTTCGGACGGAGTTCCATAAACTTTGATTTTCCAATTTTGATGTCAGGGTGGACTGTTTTGAAACTTTGGTATGCCTCACTAAGGGTCATTTGGAGGTGTCTCTTTTGAACCTGTGTTTTTCGTCGATGGGCGTCACGTACTGTAATGAAATCAGCCTTACCTGGCATTACTCGTGACACAGAGTCATTCTCATAGTAATCGGTTACCGCTTTTTCAACTTCAGGCGCAAGTCCATTGTGATGTGATGGTGATGGGAGTAGCACCGCATCCAGGATTTCAGCTGCCAATGTTCGGACAACAGCTGACCGTTTCCTGGGGCTCTTCGGTAATACTTTCAAAACCCTTCGCTTCGCTTTTCCTAACGACGAAGGTGTCTTGTAAACGTCTTTTATCGGCACTAGCGGTAATACAGAATTCACTGCTGTATCAGGGCTTTCTGGTTGGCATACCCGGTAGTTCCTGACGGCAAGCTTTACTACTTTTCGAAGCTGAATGCGCTCTTCTGAGGTCATATTGTCCCGTCTTTGGTTGTTGCGCAAGCGATCTTTGCTCTTGTAACGAGCGTACGCCACAGGATCAGCTCGCAATCTTGCTCTGCGCGCTCGCTGACGTTCTGCTGCAGTTTTGGCCATTTCGTCTGAAATTTAGATAGAGAATCTCTATTTACTCAGAGAAGAATATTTGCACACAGCGTGACGGATTTTCAGGTTAATGTAAATCCGTCACGCACACAAATGTAAATCCGTCACGCATTTTTCACAAAAGGCGCATGAATAAATATGTATTATCTAATATTTTTTGTAAATATATGGCATTTGTAAATAGGATGTACAAAGTCAGTATAATTGGAACATCTGTTTTTATTTTAACACAATTTTTCATTATATTTTGTGACGGATTTACATATATATAAGTAAAGCAGTCACACTATTCTAACAAGAATGTGGGTAAACCCTGAATAAATATAGCTGACATATTAGTATTTTCGTGATCTATAAACCATATGGATTGCAATGATATATAACTCACCAGCAGATGGCACAGGAGGACTTGGCAAATCCTAGATAAAAACTGCACAAATAAAACGCGTTTTTCGGTTGTTTTAGACTGCTGAACCACGTTGTCTACCTGCGCATGCGCACTGAAGTGTTTTGCTAAAACAGGAATCCGTTTAAGCGGAATCGGAAAATATAACAAACCCGGAATAGAATGATATATAATACATGACTGTTCTTACAAAATGAAAATTCAAATCAGGTGTCCCTCTTATCGTGGAATTCATGAGCTGTAGAATAATATGAAGCTAAGTTTAAGATGGCATTAATTCCTTGAGCAGCAATGGATTACTGGCAAATTATTTTCAAATTATTCACCACATCCCTTATGTAATGGACCTTTCTGGTTTTAGCTATGCCCCGCCCATCTATATCTAAGCTCCACCCACACCTCGCTCGTGTTCGGATCGATCGATCTCTGAGCAGCCTGACTATCAATTTCCCAAAAAAAAACTACACAGGTAAGCTGTTGAATATTTTGAAACTAATTTGACTGGGCGCTGTTGCCCGTGTCATTTTTACCGCATACATTACATTTACGGTCTGTTTATGGTACATAACCCATAAGGTTCTAGACATAATTCTGTTTTGAACGCTCCGTATCTCCCACCCCTAGATGAAATATGTATCTCCCCAGCCCATGCTTGTTTATACTGGTCGATTAATGTCCGCTTAATGTTGGCCTATTATACTTTTCTGGTTTGTAATCTGTTGTGTAGTCTATAGAAAACCATAGCCCGTGTTATTTAGAAGTGCCTCAATATATTTTATCCATTTATATTGTACACTCTCATTATCATATTGTTTGTACATATATTTATAGATTTGGCAAGATAATGTACTTTCTTTACCCGATACAAGTGAGGCCCAGAGGTCTATCATCCTGCACCGGATATTAATTATTATCAGGTAATGTCTAAGTTCACCATAGACCATAGTAGAGGGAGTTGTTCATCTTACATTAAGGACAGATTTCAGGAATTGCAAGTGTAATGTTTCTATCGATTTAAAATGTGCATACCCCCACCCACACTTCACATCTATACATTGCAATAGGCATTATTGTTGCTTCAGTTTAAGTTGGCAGTCTATGGGAAGGCCAATACTGATAATGTGCCTATAAAGACTATACATTGATTTCCTACATTGCTCTGTTAGATGGGCAATAGTTTCTCGAAATCTATTATTTTTCGTAAAAATGATCCCTAGATATATATAGCTATCGACAATCTCTAATTGATTATTTCCTAATTTGAAGTTCAACATTTAACGCTTCGTGCAGTGCTGCCGAAAATAACGGCTTTTGTTTTACCAGCATTTATTTTTTAATTCCAATGGTCACAGTAGTTGTTATATTCAGTCAATACTTTGTGTAGGTCTTTACCTTGATTTGCAATAAAGACAGTATCATCGGCATAGAGTAAGGCTAACAGATGTAAGTATGTTATATCAATGTCTCTAATTATAACACATGCACATTCTGCATAAATATCCAGCTAAGCCATTTAGATAGAGACTGAACAATACCGGTGATAAGTGTTCTCCTTGGCGTCCACCACATTTGCAGATTAACGGACCTGATATGCTTTCGTTGAGTCGTATTCGTGACTTAATATTTTCATATAGGTTTTTAATTACATTGAATATTTTACTATTTATGTTTTGCTTAAGCAGCTTAACCCACAGCACTTCTCTCTAGATCGTGTCAAAAGCCTTTTATAGGTCAATATAGGCGCAAAAGGTTATTTTCCTTAGTTTTTTTGTTATTTCAATAAGGGATTAAAATGTAAAGATGTGATCGGTTGTCGAATATCCCTGTCTAAATCCAGCCTGATTTTCATTTAAAATATGTTCTGTATCTATGTATCTACTTATTCTATTACCAAGGATTGCTGTGAAAAGTTTACCTAGACAGCTAACTAAGGTTATGGGTCTATAGTTGTGTGGCTCCTTTATGTCACCTATGCCCAGTCAAATCTGTCACTCGTTCGACAAATTATGGAGTGTCACTCTGAGACAAATTACCACAACATAGCTGGAGAATGCTTTAATACAAAGCTTAATACAATATCCATAAAGGCTGTCATTCATAAGCAAAATAATTCAGATTTCACTGTGAGTAAAGTTGGCGTAAGACACGGTACATATCTCTCTCTCTCTCTCTCTCTCTCTCTCTCTCTCTCTCTCTCTCTCTCTCTCTCTCTCTCTCTCTCTCTCTCTCACTCCCTCCCTCCGTCCCTCCCTACCTCCCTCCCTCTCTCTCTCTCTCTCTCTCTCTCTCTCTCTCTCTCTCTCTCTCGCTCTCGCGATTCTCAATGTTCGACACGGATCTAGAAGAAGAAGATATTTACCGACATGACCACCTCGCCCCTGATAAAAATCTTACTGGCCTGGTACTGAACCAATGACGTACCCTGTCGTTGTCTGGTCTTAATGAGCTGACTGAAGGAAAGCTAAACTTTTATCTCTGATTTATTTGCTAATGGTGAGCCTAGTATACGACCATAATGGTCCAAGCAATCATATGATGGTGATATACTCCGCAAATATGAACAGCTTTAAATTAGTTTAAAAGTGTGCAACAAAAGTTTAATATAGCTCGTATCTTAGTTGTGGAATGGTATACGATTATAGCAATTGTCGTGCGAATTTCTAAAATATTTACTGTGTTTAATTAATTTAAAAATCTTATAGTTGCATTTTGCTGTAGAATTTACATACGGGTTTTCGTATTATTGTCCGGCATTTGACAATAGCGAAATGAAGGAGTGTATAGAGAGTACCGGCGTGAATACGTATTTCATGGCGGGTGATGAGGCAGCCCATTATGATCTTAACGCGCTACAGAAGTTCTGCAAGTAAAACGCTGTAATGTTAACTTTTGAGCAACCGCCCCCCCCCCCCCCCCCTGTGTTAACAGCACGTCAAAGCGCACAAAATGCTATTTATATCATTGGACTTTCTAGTTTATCCATCCATCATCTGACATCATATGACGTCATAATCATCTAAGTGACGTGTATGATGACGTCAAAATTAATTATAGCATGAATGACTCGACTTAGTCCGTCTTTAATGTTTAATAGTCGGACACGTTTTACGAATTGTATGTCTTTACAATTTAATAAACATTCTGTTCGACATTTCGAAACTAATTTGACTGGGCGCTGTTGCTGCGGCAGCAACAGCGCCCAGTCAAATTAGTTTCAAAATATTTAACCGCTTACCAGTATAGTTTGAGAGTCAGGGTGTTCATGGATCCATCGATCACTGGGTGGTGGAGCTTAGCTAGGGATGGGCGGGGCATAGCTAAGGATGGGCGGGGTATAGCTAAGGATGGGCGGGGTATAGCTAAGGATGGGCGGGGTATAGCTAAGGATGGGCGGGGTATAGCTAAGGATGGGCGGGGTATAGCTAAGGATGGGCGGGGTATAGCTAAGGATGGGCGGGGTATAGCTAAGGATGGGCGGGGTATAGCTAAGGATGGGCGGGGTATAGCTAGGGATGGGCGGGGTATAGCTAAGGATGGGCGGGGTATAGCTAAGGATGGGCGGGGTATAGCTAGGGATGGGCGGGGTATAGCTAAGGATGGGCGGGGTATAGCTAAGGATGGACGGGGTATAGCTAAGGATGGGCGGGGTATAGCTAAGGATGGGCGGGGTATAGCTAAGGATGGGCGGGGTATAGCTAAGGATGGGCGGGGTATAGCTAAGGATGGGCGGGGTATAGCTAAGGATGGGCGGGGTATAGCTAAGGATGGGCGGGGTATAGCTAAGGATGGGCGGGGTATAGCTAAGGATGGGCGGGGTATAGCTAGGGATGGGCGGGGTATAGCTAAGGATGGGCGGGGTATAGCTAAGGATGGGCGGGGTATAGCTAGGGATGGGCGGGGTATAGCTAAGGATGGGCGGGGTATAGCTAGGGATGGGCGGGGTATAGCTAAGGATGGGCGGGGTATAGCTAAGGATGGGCGGGGTATAGCTAAGGATGGGCGGGGTATAGCTAAGGATGGGCGGGGTATAGCTAGGGATGGGCGGGGTATAGCTAAGGATGGGCGGGGTATAGCTAAGGATGGGCGGGGTATAGCTAAGGATGGGCGGGGTATAGCTAAGGATGGGCGGGGTATAGCTAGGGATGGGCGGGGTATAGCTAAGGATGGGCGGGGTATAGCTAAGGATGGGCGGGGTATAGCTAAGGATGGGCGGGGTATAGCTAAGGATGGGCGGGGTATAGCTAAGGATGGGCGGGGTATAGCTAGGGATGGGCGGGGTATAGCTAAGGATGGGCGGGGTATAGCTAAGGATGGGCGGGGTATAGCTAAGGATGGGCGGGGTATAGCTAAGGATGGGCGGGGTATAGCTAAGGATGGGCGGGGTATAGCTAAGGATGGGCGGGGTATAGCTAAGGATGGGCGGGGTATAGCTAAGGATGGGCGGGGTATAGCTAAGGATGGGCGGTGTATAGCTAAGGATGGGCGGGGTATAGCTAGGGATGGGCGGGGTATAGCTAAGGATGGGCGGGGTATAGCTAAGGATGGGCGGGGTATAGCTAAGGATGGGCGGGGTATAGCTAAGGATGGGCGGGGTATAGCTAAGGATGGGCGGGGTATAGCTAAGGATGGGCGGGGTATAGCTAAGGATGGGCGGGGTATAGCTAAGGATGGGCGGGGTATAGCTAAGGATGGGCGGGGTATAGCTAAGGATGGGCGGGGTAAAGCTAGGGATGGGCGGGGTATAGCTAAGGATGGGCGGGGTATAGCTAAGGATGGGCGGGGTATAGCTAAGGATGGGCGGGGTATAGCTAAGGATGGGCGGGGTATAGCTAGGGATGGGCGGGGTATAGCTAAGGATGGGCGGGGTATAGCTAGGGATGGGCGGGGTATAGCTAAGGATGGGCGGGGTATAGCTAAGGATGGGCGGGGTATAGCTAAGGATGGGCGGGGTATAGCTAAGGATGGGCGGGGTATAGCTAGGGATGGGCGGGGTATAGCTAAGGATGGGCGGGGTATAGCTAAGGATGGGCGGGGTATAGCTAAGGATGGGCGGGGTATAGCTAAGGATGGGCGGGGTATAGCTAGGGATGGGCGGGGTATAGCTAAGGATGGGCGGGGTATAGCTAAGGATGGGCGGGGTATAGCTAAGGATGGGCGGGGTATAGCTAAGGATGGGCGGGGTATAGCTAAGGATGGGCGGGGTATAGCTAGGGATGGGCGGGGTATAGCTAAGGATGGGCGGGGTATAGCTAAGGATGGGCGGGGTATAGCTAAGGATGGGCGGGGTATAGCTAAGGATGGGCGGGGTATAGCTAAGGATGGGCGGGGTATAGCTAAGGATGGGCGGGGTATAGCTAAGGATGGGCGGGGTATAGCTAAGGATGGGCGGGGTATAGCTAAGGATGGGCGGTGTATAGCTAAGGATGGGCGGGGTATAGCTAGGGATGGGCGGGGTATAGCTAAGGATGGGCGGGGTATAGCTAAGGATGGGCGGGGTATAGCTAAGGATGGGCGGGGTATAGCTAAGGATGGGCGGGGTATAGCTAAGGATGGGCGGGGTATAGCTAAGGATGGGCGGGGTATAGCTAAGGATGGGCGGGGTATAGCTAAGGATGGGCGGGGTATAGCTAAGGATGGGCGGGGTATAGCTAAGGATGGGCGGGGTATAGCTAAGAATGGGCGGGGTATAGCTAAGGATGGGCGGGGTATAGCTAAGGATGGGTGGAGCTTAGCTAAGGATGGGCGGGGTATAGCTAAGAATGGGCGGGGTATAGCTAAGGATGGGCGGGGTATAGCTAAGGATGGGCGGGGTATAGCTAAGGATGGGCGGGGTATAGCTAAGGATGGGCGGGGTATAGCTAGGGATGGGCGGGGTATAGCTAAGGATGGGCGGGGCATAGCTAAGGATGGGCGGGGTATAGCTAAGGATGGGTGGAGCTTAGCTAAGGATGGGCGGGGCATAGCTAAAACTAGAAAGGGCCATTAACCCTTTAATCGTCACGATTTGTCAAGGAGATTGAAATTGTTGCTCAATAAATAATGTTCAGTGCAGACGAATAGAAGACTATTTTGACAATTTTCCACTGTAAATTACAAACAATTGCGTTTTTTGTCCTGCAAATGGAAACCAATCCGGCCGCCGTTTACGGGCTTGAGTATTACGCGTTTAATGGTTAATACAATCCAAATTATTACTTAATCGTTGCCATTTTGTAGGCCAATTTACGACTTAATTTTGACAATTTACCACAGGAATGACTGACCCGATTACCAATTGTTATTGTTGTCGTCGTCGTCGTTGTCGACTGTTGTCTGCTATGTCGTGGTTGTCGTCGTCATCATTGTCGGCGTTGCTGTTGTTGTTGTTGTCGTCGTCGTCATCGTCGTCGTCGTTGTCGTCGTCGTTGTCGTCGTCGCTGTTGTTGTTGTTGGTGTTGTTGTTGTTGTTGTTGTTTTCTTTGGTCTCTTTAAATTCCTGGAGTTTTCTTAGAAAGCCTGGTTTCTTACATGAAAGTAGCTCGTTAACCTTGTAGTAGTTTGGGCGCGTATAGAAAAATGTAGACAAGAGATTTTTCATTTCATTTTTAAAGTAGTCACAGGTAAATAAGCAGCGGTATTCATCTCCTATGCCATTATAGGCACATAGGTTACACCTATGTAACATAGGGTTACATAGGATCCATCTCTTGATATACATTCAACCTTATCTGAGCCAGCTCTTATAGGAGGCTTACAGACAAATAATGGTTTGCCATTCGGAATTCGCTGCCCACCATAGAGTTACAATGTACAGTTCAGCGTCGCCACGACATCAAGGACACATGATCAAAATCAAATTCGAAGCGATTATCTTTGCTTGCTGCCACGACGAAATCTTCAGCTAGCCAATCACAAAGACTTGTTTGTTTCCTATGTCAAGTCAAGGTCACGTCTGAGTACGCACGTTCGCGCGTGTGCGTGCCGCGAGCGTGTGTGTGTGTGTGTGTGTGTGTGCGCGCGCGCGCGTGTGCACGCGTGCACATGCACACTACTAGTTAGATAAACAGATTAGATACTACTACTACTACTACTACTACTACTACTACTACTACTACTACTACTACTACTACTACTACTACTACTACTACTACTACTACTGCTGCTGCTGCTGCTGCTACTACTACTACTAATGCTACTACCACTACTACGTCTTGGCGCGGTGGTCCAGTGGACAGATGTCTGGTTGCTGATGCTATGCGGAGTTGCAGGATGGTGGTTCGATCCCCGACCGGGGAACTGATGATCAACAAAGTAAACTAACGGGTGCACTTTGTAGGCGAGGTTAGTATGGACATTGACGCCATCGCGTTGCCAGTGCGTTAAAAAATAAACTACTACTGCTGCTGCTGCTGCTGCTACTACTACTACTACTGCTGCTACTGCTACTGCTGCTGCTGCTGCTACTACTACTACTACTACTACTACTACTACTACTACTGCTGCTGCTACTGCTGCTGCTGCTACTAACACTACTACCACGATAGTTGTTGGAAAATCAACGCTTGAAAATACTTTGATGAATAAACATCATAAAGTTATACGTCTACGCGTAGAATTGTATGATGTACTATATTATATAATGCTAGCGAACCATGCTAAAGATGTTGATAATCATTCGAGTAAAAGTTGTCGCTGCCTATATCAGCGCCAACGTTGACCGTAATTGTTTATTTTTTCAACTAATCACGATTGAGTTTGATCAAATGTTTTGAGAACACTTTACTAGAATTCGTTGCAGTCAAATCGTTCTCAAAGCAATCAACGGGGCTTTCGATATTGAAACATTCGTCAATTGCTTCACATTCCTATCAATAAATAATTATATTTTAGCCGGCGTTGTAAAGGGTCTTTCTTGCCAATGTTGGCAGAGTGTATCTTCCAACTCCTCAAAGAAATCTATTAAATTATTTAATCTTCGTCCTAAAACTCAGCGCTGATGTGGCCCAGTGTATTACGGGTTTATACATGAGTTGCCGTGCCCCTCCAGGCTATCACCAAGCCAATGCAGAGATACAGGGAGGAATGGACAATATAACAACAAAACTTGAACACGGCCTACAGTTCATCTGCGATTGGAGCATTGATGGTAAGTTACAATTATACATATTTACATAAACAAATACAAGCACGCACACACACGCACCGCACGCACGCACGCGCGCGCACGCATTCGCGCACTCACACGTACGCACACATACGCGTTAAACATAATATACGGATCCATTTTAGCTCTGCCAATTTCTATCTAAGCTCCGCCCGTACAATGCGCGTATTGAGATCGATTGAAACGGTTACGTTACGGTTAGGTTACGTTGAAACTTGAATTCCCATAATCCCAATTTCAAGGTAACTATACAGGTAACTTGTTGAATATCTGGGAACTAAATGAATATCTACGGCAGCAACATCGCCCAGTTAAATTAATTTCAAAATATTCAACATAATTCGTACACTTAACGATGGCCTATCAAATGTTCATGATGGATCTCCATAGGTCATTCATTCAGAATCCTGATCATGACGTCTGCCTACATGTGATGTAATTGATTATGACATGAGTGACAGCTCCGATCTATCCATTCAATACGTCAATGAGTGCACGTTAAATATTTTAGTGATAGGAAGAGTTATCTCCCGTGGGCTGAGGATCGATCGTATGGGTCGCTTTAGATTCAATTTTTCAAGTATTAATTTTCTTCAGATAAATATTACCTTTTCAGTGTGCATTGTTGTTGTTGTTGTTGTTGTTGTTGTTGTCATTGTTGTCGCTGCCCACGCTGCAGAACGCGCATGTAAGTATGCCGGTCAGTGACATCTGTCTATTTGTGTGTCTATGTGTCTGTTTGTCCGCATGTCTGTTTTGTTTCTGATTGTTTGTTTCGCTGTTCGCTTGCAGCATATTTCCTGAATGAAAAAAGTAGACACCCGAAATTTGGTACAGTCATATTGCGGCTGGCTAGCGATATTTGACCTTTGACTGGGCAACAGGTCAGCGAGTCACTAGGTTCACGCGTGTATTTTGGTCCATAACTCGGAAATGTAATAAGCAATAATAATAATAATAATAATAATAATAATAATAATAATAATAATAATAAAAATAATAATAAATATAGCCGCAAGCGGCGATGCATCGGTGGAGGGGGTGGGTTGGTGGGGGACGGGGTGGGGTGGGGGGGGCAAGAGGCCAGCATCCGGTCGCTAAGACGAGAACCTTATCTGAGCCAGCAGTTATACTTAGGCTTAGAGACTAAATAGCCTCTTAGATTTGATCAAGTTAGATTAATGCTGTCAATTTTATTGAATTATGTGAGAAGGTGCGGTAGGAATCTTCTTTATCAGTCTACCAATCATTGAATGTGGTTTTGAAAATAATTAATTTTTTTTAAGGAAATCAGCAGTACCTTATGAATCCGGTGCAAAAGCACCAGAGACAAAACCCGCAGCCATAAAGGCGGTACCTGGAAAAGCCCCGGACTAGCGACCAAAAATGGTGTCCAGAAGTTACGCACCTAATGGCTGACCACATGATCTGTTCCCCTATTGCATCATACACCTTTAAAAATCATTATCATAAAAGCCAGGTTTAACGACCATTTGCATATGCATCCGTTCAAACATACAACATAAGATACCCAGTCACCCAGCTACACGCAGCAACACTCAGCCCACCTACACCCCTGTATACATGCACGCACTCATATGCGCACGTACGCACGCACACACTCGCTCATTCATGCACGCACGCACGCCGCACGCACGCACGCACGCACGCACGCACGCACGCACGCACGCACGCACGCACGCACGCACGCACGCACGCACGCACGCACGCACGCACGCACGCACGCACGCACGCACGCACGCACGCACGCACGCACGCACATCCACCCACGCACCATATACTCATACATAGACCACACCAAACACACTATCACAACCACCCTATTTCTCAGAGTCACGCACACACACACACGCGCACACATACACACATCAAACCCACCACCGCAAAAATCACAACCCCATAATTAACCTGACCCCTATAAATTCAGGTCATAATGACCTATAATATACCATAAATCCCAAGTAAAGCTAATTCCTGTTAATTTAAGTAAGCTAAGCCTGACTAGCAATCCAGGACATCACCATCCCACGGAAACCGTGGTGGCAGTCCTACACAGGCCAGGGGTCCACATTGGCATCCCCTGGATCAGACATTACGCCGGCTGCATATGGCCGTACAATATCATCATATTTCCTTTTTAATTTTTTTATATTTATTTAATTGTTCATTTATCGTTCTTTTTCTTTTACAATCTTGTTACAAGAATCAAAATTTAAAAATAAATACTCAATAATTAAATAACAAATAATTAAATGACAAAACTGTGCATTTACCCATACCCCATTTGAAACCCACCAATCCCCAATTTTCACAATCTATACAATCCCCATATATACAAAAATACAACTATGTATAATTCCCCAATCCGTTTATTGACCAAAACCCATCCCAAAAGAGCCCCCGTTTTAGTGTTAATTACAATTCCCCCTCCCCTATTTAGTCCATCTATACACCCATCCCACTCAAAAACAGCCTTATACACCGAGAATGTACATCTGCAGGCCCAAAGAAGGCTATCTCCGGAATTCCACAACAGAAATGGCCAGCTCGTTAACCGAGCCAGTCATTCCAGTGGTAAAATTCTGAAGACAGACCTCTCGCGACCCACAAATGGACAACCAGCAAGAAAAACACTTACTATCTCGAATCAAATTAATCAAAAAAGTCAATGTCCTTTCGAAAATAATAAATTATTAAAATACTGTATTTACAAAAATAATCAATCACAAATAAAAACGTAAGATAATATTTAGGGGAGACAGCTTAAGCAAACACAAAACGTATACTTAAGCATTATCGTCTCCCCCACATTTTCATAGTAAACACGTAAATGTATACACAAAAATACCAATAAGCACACGCGCGTGCGCACACGCAAACATGCGCGCACGCATATTACAAATTACTAATAAAAGCTTAAAACAGGGGCTGACGTCACAATTATGATGATAGGGATTACTCCGTCATGCATCTAAAAAGATTATCCAAGTATATGAATTGTATGTCTTTTGATTATTTAACTATTTTAACAAAACAATCCGTTGGCCATTCTGAAGCTACTCTAAACGAGCAATGCTGCGGCCATAGGCAGCAACAGCATCCAGTCAAACCAGCATAAAAATGGCCAACGCATCGTTGGTATACACTTGTATGGAAATCTCTGTGAATCAAGATTCATTCGATCCCAACTAGAAAAAAAAAATATGGGCGGAGCATAGAAATAATAGAGGAGATAAAGTAATAAATGGGCGGGACACAACTAGCACACATATACACGCACGTGATAACGGAGAGTCCGAACAATACAAATATCAATACATAAATAACTTTGACTATCGTGAATTAAAACGATCAGCCACTCGAGTTTATGCCGTCATAATGAAATTACACCCATCAATATTAGTTTAAAACCCATGATCTTGAAATAGAAATAATCTAGAAAGTGTACGAATTGCATGAATTTATCATTCGATCATCAACCTTTTGAATATGTTGAAACTAATTTGACTGCTGCCATAAGTAACAACAGAACCCAGTTAAACCAATCTCCAAATCATACCTGTATAGTTACCCTGCCATTAAAGACAAATGAATCAAAGGTTCCATCGACCCCAACACGTGCAAAGCGTGGGTGGAGCTGAGTCAGAAATGGGCGGGGCATAGATATAAACAGACCTTCCAACTACATACAACCAAACAAGAGCAGCAAAAGGCTTGATACATAATAGCTAAACGTTTGTCGCAACTACGCACGCACGTACCAACGCGCACGGGCACGTACCCACACACTCACGCACGTACTCACGCACATACGAAAGGACACACGCGCGTGCACACACAGCCAGGCACGCAAACACAGAGGCCCACAATCAAGCATGCATGCAGGCAGGCACATACGCACGCACTTAGGCACGCAGACACAACACATGTTAATAGGCTACAAGCAGCAAGACAAACCAATGCGATATGTGAAACTTAAGAAAATTCAATACAATATTCAGCATTCCATTTTGAAAGGAATCAACCGAAAATTATTACCACCAGAGGCAGCAATAACTTACAGTCAAATCCCCAGCAAATCAAACACCTCTGGCATAGTCGCTATCTGAGTTAGCCACGTTGAAAACGCGGCGCATGAGCGTTGCAGTGTAGACGCTATCCATATAGGCGTATAGAGCTGTGTCGTCCCTCATACATTGAAAGAGAAGGAATATCGACAGGTTCTCCTGCTACTCGCTAATTGGCTGAGAGCGCACGAGCCGCTTGGAGCCGGCAATAAGAAAAAGTTTTGAATGGAGCAGAGTAGTAAACGTAGTATTTTGTAAGCGTACACGCGCATTCCAGGTTTTAAAGGAATGGCGTCACGTTCATACTACGTTTATGCCTATGATACATGCGTATACGCGCGCATATACGCGTATACATACAACTACGCGCACACCCATACATACATATCTATGCAAACATACATATATACATATACATTACACATATACATGCATACATGCACACACGCGCGCATATACGCGTATACATACAACTACGCGTACACACATACATACATATCTATGCAAACATACATATACACATATACATTACACATATACATGCACACATGTACACACGCGCGCATACACTCATATGCCCTATCTGGAGCTAATCAAAGGTATAAACCAGTTGATTATTAGTTCCAATTGAGCAGAATAATGTTGAGCTTAACCAATGTTTTTTCAAAATCCAATTCGCAAAGCCTGGATCTATCAATAATAATTCTAAATTTTAATTTTTGCCATAAAGGAACATATCAAATCTGTTGAAGTTGCATCCACCAATTTAGATTGCTTAACAGGAACTCTAAAACTCCAGATAGAGTCTATCGCCAACGCAGCCAGGTAGATGATGAGCTCATTGCACTCTCGGCTTCCTCCTGCAGCTGAAAAACAAGAATAAAATAAATGCTCAGCTGTCTCTAATAGATGGTGACATAATGGGCAATCAAAGGAGCGACCAAGATTGATTTTCTTTAAATATGCTCCCACTGGTAGGACATCATGGCTTAATTTAAAGATCACCGTCTTCAATGACGGGTCTAAAAACTTTGAACTTATATTACGCCATGACGCTGTAAAATTATTATTTCTAAATTTCTTCTCAATCCTAATGCCAATAGACCTTTCCATTTTTAGCTATGCCCCGCCCATCACTAGCTAAGTTCCACCCACACCTCGCCGTGTTGGGATTAATCGATCCCCGAATGCCCTAGCCATCAATTTCCTGAAAACTATACAGGGAAGCTGTTGAATATTTGTGTAACTAATTTTACTGGGTGCTGTTGCTGCCTATGGCAGCAAACAGCGCCCAGTCAAATTAGTTTCAAAATATTCAACATAATATTTATTAAATAGTAAAAGCAAACAATGTGTACAACAACGCATAGACCGTCTTCAAATAAGAGTTCGTGACGTACTTATAGACATCATTCATGACGTCATTCATTATGATGTCATTCTACACATCACGCAGTTCATTATGCCGACATATGATGGGCGGGTGGGTACTCCGGAAAGGTCAATTGACCGTTTATTGAGTAATAATTGGTAGAACTCACCAGAAGTTATTGGTTTCGACCAGTCATGGTCAGGATATACCTGCCTAAATTCAAAATATGTTTTCATACATCTGTTATGAAAAGGTGATCTATCGAAACTATGTAATAATGAACCCAAAGCCAGTCTAGCATTATGCTGTCTTAAAGACATACCAATCTAATATACAGCGAAATGTACCCAAGTAGAATCACGGTTATTGATAACACACGGTATATGGACGAGGTAGAAAGATTTCAATTTTACTCCAATATCCATAATATTCAGACCACCCTTAGAACTAGGTAAATATAGCGCCTCTTTCTTGATTGGCTCCCATCGTGGAGAACCCCAAATAAAAGAAAACACACATTTTATAAATAAGTTGACATAATGGGCATGTAATCCCGTATGTGAGGCAATATACCATAACTTTGCGACTGCGTAAGTTTTAACTGCAGTGACGCGACCAAATATAGATAAAACACGGGATTTCCATAGATTTAAGCAAGTCTCAAATTTCTTAAAAATCGGTGTAAAATTAGTTTCCCAAGTTGCACCATTTCCGAAAAAACATGCCCACTATTTTACCTGGTCCATCAGGCCATGAAATGCCGAAGGTCATGGTCTGCCGAGGTCTTTCATTTACCAAGAGCCAGGCCTTTTGATTTACTCAAATTTAATTTCGAACCTGAAGCTTTACCGAAATGAGAAGACCAAAAGAGCAGACGTTTAACGGCTTTAGGAGAATTACAAACGGTTGTTGTATCATCTGCATATAATGAAATTTTCACATTTCCAGGATGACCAGGTAATTTCACTCCCTCCAACACCGGGTCAGATCCGACTTTAATGACAAATGGTTCTAAAGCTAAAACACAGAGCGAAGGTGATAGCGAGCAACCTTGGCGTACAGATCTCTGGATAGGATAGCCATCCTTGTCGTACACATCTCTGGATAGGAAAGCCATCCTTGTCGTACACATCTCTTGATAGGAAAGCCATCCTTGTCGTACACATCTCTGGATAGGAAAGCCATCCTTGTCGTACACATCTCTGGATAGGAAAGCCATCCTTGTCGTCCAGATCTCTGGATAGGAAAGGCATCCGATATAAATCCTTTTACTAACACCGAGCTTGTGATGTCAGTATACAGAAGCTTGATCATGTCTATAAATTCCACTCAAAAGCCGAAACTTTGAAGTAAAGTAAATAAATACTCATGATCAACCCTATCGAACGCCTTCATTTGATCCAGGTAAATGAAAGGCAAAGGTAAGTCTTTTAGCGTGACGTAATCACACATATTACGTAATAAATGTAGATTATCTGAGATAGATCCCCCCCCCCCCTCACAGAACAAGTCTGATCAGGGTGAACCAACTCTGACATCACCAAAGTTAAACGATTTGTTAAAAATATTTTTGTATCCACTGGCTGCAAGGAAATTGGGCGCCAATTCTTAATTAACTGAGCATTTTGACGGTCCTTACAAATTAGACAAATAAGACCACATTTCTGTGAAGCACTTAAGCTCTTATTTTGATGACAATTGTTAAATAACTGGACCAGAATGTCACCAAAAATATCCCAAAATACTAAATAAAATTCCTTAGTAAACCCATCCAAACCTGGCGATTTGTTGTCGGCCATGTTCTTCAAAGCTTCAAACAATTCTTTTTTTTATCAAAAGGTGCTTTACCTTATAATCTAAGAGAGGTTTCTGTAATTTTAGGTAAATCTGCTTTAATCTCATTCATAATTTCGTTATCAATTGCTTCTTTAGAATACAAATCTATGTCAAATTGACGGACATATTTCAATAATTCCTTGCTATCAGTAATTTCCTGATCATCATCATTTGTTAAAATTTTAATAATTTTATCTTGAGCTCCTGAAACCTTCAGTGTATGGATATAAATGAAATCTCTCTCCTGTGATGATATTGCCTCCGCGCGAGAACTGTCTATTGCACCCTTGTTCAGATTCATATAAAATTTGTAAATTTCGGACTTAATGGCTGTAATTTGATCAGTATACTGGCCACTATTATCGGAAAGATCCGCTTCAGTTAATGCCACAAGTCTTTTTCTTAAAGCACGGAAATCTGTATTTGCGTTCTGGCGCCTATATCTACAATAATTAATAATCATATCTTTCATATCCGTTTTTAAATCATCCCAAACTTCTGCCGTAAAATTTTGAAATGTATTTAACTGGAACTGTTAAATACAATGAAAAAAAGTCCACTAAAGCTTCCTCTTTAAATAGGCTATTGTTAAAATATCAGCGGCCAGGGCCAGACAATGCCATCGAAATGACTGCAAGTTATGATAACATGTGAGTGGTCAGACACATAATTTATTTATTTCACAATAGGCCATCAGCCCTTGAGTGTACAACATATTATACATGTATGGCAGATACCGTATAACACATACAATTAAATTAGGATATAGTTATAGCAATAATTCATAGAGAAATTTCGTCTCTCGCTTTTATGTTTCTATTCATTAACCATTTACCAATAATCGCCAAGAAAGCAAGAGAGGAATGATAAGTGAGACCAGGGGCGCGCTCACGAACGGGTCGCAGCCCACACCCGGCGCAACCACGTTTGGAAATATCACGTCATAATTTTTAATGACGCCATAAAGACTACAATGCAGCTATGCCAGGTGCAGGCTACGGCCCCTCGGCGAACACGGCCCCAGGTCGACAAAATAATCATCGACCCCTAGAGAAATTTATCAACAACCGTTCAACTAACAAGGGGTAATTTCATATTTACTAATATTTCTTTTCAACTCTTCCGACACATAAATTCGGTCCAGTCGACAAGATATTACCACGACGCCACGTGACAGCCACAACATTAGGATGACAACATCTATAAACATCAGACAAATGAAAATCACGCACAAACAAATGGATAATTTCGACACTAACGGTACCCTGAATACGTGAACCACCCACTTTATCAAGGGCCATATTCATGACACAGTTAAAATCTCCACCCCAAATAATGTGTTTTTTAGTAACCAAATATTGTGCCACAAGATTGAAAAATTCTCTCCGATCAGCCCGAATGTTTGGGACATAAGTAGAAATCATCCGTAATGGATAATTCTCCCACTCTACGTCCATACACAATAAACGACCCGGGTTTTATATTGTGAATTTTTTCAATTAATATAGAAACGCCACATGAATTATGACCGACACCAAACGACCAAGAACAGTCAAAAGCCGCCAAAATCATTCCCAGTTTGGATCGGCCATCTATAGTGTGAAAACATGCGTTTCTTGACCAAGAATTATATCAAGCTTTAAAAAGTTAATTTCGCGTGCAAAAGTACTAGCCACGTCCCGGGTTTACACGGCCTGAACAATTAATAGTAGAAATGCGCGGGCCTGCCATTGTGTTCATTACATATCAGATTGATTACCATAGCAGCAGATCACCGAGAGTGAATACCACGAGAATACCTGCTCTTAAAGCAGTATGCTCGCTGACCAAATAAACTTATTACATACGACAATCTCATTCACAACCTACACCATATACAAGCCCACATCAATACATATTCATACAATGACATAATCAAAATCTCAAAACGGCAATGAAAATAGCCTACAAATAAAAGATAAAAATGATTAAATATGTAATAAAATATACAAAAAACCCTCCAAATTTTTGGAGGTAAGGTTGAATAAACGAAATCTAGGATTTCTTTTTTCACGAGAGAGTTGATACTTACCTCCCTAATACTTTTGATATTGCTAAATATTCGCTTTCACTCAATAAACACTCAGATTAAAACAGTTAGGCGCCCCTAGTGGGCAGGGAGTCAGAGCGTAGTCTGGCGGATGCCAGCCCCACCACCGCGCATGCGCAGACTAGCACTTCCTCTGACTAGATTATTGGCTGACACACATGCAACTATTAAGAGCCTGAAGACCGAGCCTCTGTGGGGTGGAGAGGCCGGGTCCGTATCTAGGGAGGTAAGTATCAACTCTCTCGTGAAAAAAGAAATCCTAGATTTCGTTTATTTCACTTCAAGAGTATACTTACCTCCCTAATACTTTTGATATTGCCAGAATTCGAAAGTGAATCTGGCGGGAGGGAGGCGAGGTCAAAAGACCAGCTCATCCCAATACGCTTTTCTGCGTTTAAGGCACTTAAACTTCTGAAACTGTAAGAAAAAACAGTCAGGATTTGACTAACCATCGGATAACACGACCGATGTATGAGAGATGACCGAATGTCATATGCGCTCCCCCCCCCCCCTCCTTCCTGGGAGGAAGAGTCGACTGACCTCAATGTCCTATACGCTCTCTACGTACAAGTGCCATGTACTACAGGACAGAGACGAAAAAGCTCCATTTTCGTAACTCTCAACAATGAACCACACAAATACACAAACCATCACCATATTAATAACGGGTAATCGTGACAATACAATCAACAACGGACAACACATGAACAAGACTGACCTTGTTGAAAATGGCTGCTGACATCATCTTCCCATCGGTAAAGACTGATGCAGGCCCAAAAAAGTGGGTGTTTCCATAAATTAATTGTGATATATATAAGTAATGAGGAAATCACCTCAAAAAATATAAACCGATTTATTTTTTCAAAACCGACAAGGCGAGAGGATTAGAGGTGTCACGGAGATAATGGTCTGTAAAACTTGACTCACAGTGCCACTGAGCCACCGACATAATATCATCCACAGGGACCCCATTAAACAGGGCCGTGGATGTCACTACGCCGCGGACACTGTGAGCCTTGGCCACGTCAACCTGCTTCCCGGTGGCGGATTTATGGCAAAACTGAATGCATTCCACAATCCACCTGGAAATGGTGTCCTTAGAAGCCCTCCCATGGGGTTCAATATATGACAACCATAACGCTGACTGGTCGGTGCGCCATGCCGCCGTACGTTGTTTGTACCGGCGCAGCGCCCGGACGGGACACCATGCTTTAGAATTAGGATCATATCTAGTTAAAGCAGGCAAAATAATAGGTTGACCTGGATATTTCAACGACTGATTTTTAGCCAAGAAATTAACCCTAGGTAGCAGCTTAAGGCCTTCCCCTGAAACCACAAAACGGTCATCCTCGGCTGATAAGGCATGAATCTCACTCCTACGCCTAGCCGAGGCCGCAGCAATTAAAAACACAGTCTTCAGTGTTAATAGTTTCATAGAAATGGAACTAAGTGGTTCAAAAGGCTTATCACCTAGTACTTGAAGCACTAGCGATAAACTCCAAGACGGAATCACAGGAGGATTCCTTGGTCTTAGATTGCCCATGCCTTTAATTAATACATTCAATGTATTGACTTCATCACTTCCCCTCTTAGCCAAGCAAGGAATAACAGACATTAATGCTGACTTATAACCAGCAATAGAGTTAGGCTTGAGGCTATAGGCATCATAGAGGTGACAGAGGAAATCAGCTACTACTTGAATAGATGAATCCATTGGATCAATACATCTTTTTGAGCACCATTCTGCAAATCTGTTGATTTTATAATTATATGCTCTGGAGGTTGACCCCCTCCTGGCTTTGGCCATAAACATGGCTGCTTGCTCAGAAAAGCCCTCCTTAATTCTAGATTCCTTGACAACATCCACGCAGTCAATCTGAACATTGACGGATTGTTGTGAAGGGCCTTGCCCTGGAAGATAATATCGTCCATCAGAGGCAGAGGAACCGGATTGCAGACCAGAAGGTCCAGCAGATCCGTATACCATGATCGGCTTGGCCAATCCGGGGCGATCAGAAGCACTTGGCATTCCTCTTGTCTGATTTTCTGAAGAATTTTTGGAATCAGGATTGCTGGAGGGAATGCGTATGCATACATTCTCCCCCAGCTGATAGCTAACGCATCTGTTGCGAAAGCGCTTGGATCCGGAATCGGAGAGACGTACGTCGTCATCTTCGCATTCTCCTTCGTTGCGAACAAATCGATGTTGGGTTTCCCCCAATGGTCGAACAGACGATCCGCCACACATTGATTTAGTTGCCATTCCGTGGGTAAAACACTCATCCTTCGGCTCAATGAGTCTGCAAGCAGGTTTAACCTTCCCGGAATATGAACTGCTTTCAAGGTAATCTGGTGATCCAGACACCAACATAGCAGTTTCCATGTCATCATACAGAGACTGGGCGACTTCGTTCCGCCCTGGCGGTTTATGTAAGTCACAACTGTTGAGTTGTCTGAACGAATAAGAACAATCTTGCCCTGAACTTTCTGTAAGAAATGTTCCAGGCCCAGGACTACTGCTCTTAGCTCCAGTAGATTTATATGTTCCTGTGACTGTTCCAGATTCCAAAGCCCTGATATCGTGGATTCTTCCAGGCAAGCTCCCCAGCCCTCCATCGATGCATCTGTATACACAGTCACCTGAGGGTGGGGAGGGGTTAGCAAAACCCCCGGTAAGAGATTCTCTGTATTCAACCACCATTGCAGGTGGTGAATCAGAGGCGCCAACACTGACACATTCGAGTCCAGCGAACCTGTACTCTGGGTCCATTGTGTCATGAGAAACAACTGGATCGGCCGCCTGCGTAAGGCGGCCTGAGGAATGACTGGTTCCAACGAAACCATCAACCCCAGCATTCTCAAGTAAACCCGTGCCAGGACATGACGACTGTCGCACACTGACTGAATCAACGAGATGAGTATTTGAACCCTCTCCTGAGTAGGATAAACATATCCTGTCTCCAGATCGAAGAACATCCCCAGGTAAACAAACTTCTGGGATGGAGTCAGCTCTGATTTTGGGAAATTGATCATCCAGCCCAAGTCTGTGAGAATTTTCAAAACAATCTCCAGATTGGCGGACAAACTTTCCCGGGTGTGCGCTTTCAACAGCCAGTCGTCTATGTACGTGTGGACTGCTATGCTTCTCCTGCGGAGGTATGCTGTGATCGCAAGAACCACACGGGTGAAAACCCGAGGAGCCGTGGAAATTCCGAAGGGCAACACCCTGAATTCCCACTGTCTGCCCTGGAATGCAAATCTCAGGAAGCGACAGAAACTCCTGTGGATGGGGATGTGGAAATAAGCGTCCTTCAAATCTATCGACGCCGTCCACATCCCCCTCTCCAACCCCGCCAACACCGAGCGCACCGTTTCCATCTTGAAACTGGGCGTCTCGATGAACTTGTTCAATGGCTTGAGGTTGAGAATCGGTCTCCACCCACCGGTGCGTTTTGTTACCAAGAACAGGGTTGAATAGAAGCCCGGACACCTTTGTGCCGGCTGAATAGCTCCTTTTTGTACGAGGGAATTTATCTCCTCCTCGATACACAACCTTTGATCTGGATCTCTCGGAACGGGAGTCCAGATTGGCACCAGAGACAGTCGCGACGGCGGGCCTGTCATCCACTCTGGATGATACCCCACGGAAAGCCATCGCAAGACTAAACGGTCCTGAGTTAACCGTTCCCACTCTTGCATGTGGTCGGCTAGCCGGCCTCCCACCGGTCCACCTAGGGACCGCGGTGGACACAAGGCATGCAAGAGCGGCACTGTCTCCGTCGCCATACACACCGGCGTGGTCCTTACCGCGGTAAGCGCCCTGTCAGGAACGATAACCACGCCCAGATCCTCGCGCGACCCGCCCCGCCCCGCGCGCACCTCGGTGCACGGGCGGCTGCCTGGCTGACGGCGGCTGAGGAGCCTGCGCCCCCCTCACTGCTGGCCGAATCGCACGCGGCCGAGGCCGGCGCTGCGACGGCGGCTGGCCTCTGACTTGGCCAGCACCACCTCGAGCCTGCAGGGGACGATACGCAGGGGCCGCGGCGCGAACGTTAGCACGACGCAGTACCTCAAACTGTTCGCGCAGCGCCCTCTGGTTATTCACCAGGGTGACCGTCTCCTGGAGGTGGCGACATCCCTCACCTCCAAAAAGACCAGGACCCGTCATAGGCGTACGGAGTAGCCTATTATACAGGTCCTGAGACGGGCACAGATTGTCCAGGGCAAATGTGCGTCTTGCCCTGACACTCCTGGTCACCGCCCGCGTCATACAGTCCAGCGCCAGGTTAATACCATCCTGGATGGTTCGCTGGACCGCGAGCGGGCCTGGCTGGCGCGATGCGGATGCCGTTACTACCCCCTGTAACAGCTGGGAGACGTGGGACAGAGCGGCAATCGAAGCCCTCCCACTCTCCTCCGCATCACGCAACGCGGTATTCGCCGAACGCAACGCGTTCGCGCACAAGACCCCCGCGTCAGAACGGGATCCTGGCCGCGTATCCTCACCCAAAGCCGCGCGGTCATCCACGCTGGGCTTGGGTACCACACCGTACCGCTGGTAGTCCAGGGGCACGATGCGACAACGCTTGGCCACCTCGCGAGGGGCCTTCGCGAGACGTCCACTCGTGTTAATGGACGCCTCCGCCGCCTTGAACATGTCAACGACATGCTCCGCCAGCGGCAGAGAAGGCATAGCGTTAGCAGTTGGTTTCCCAGCTAACCACGGCGTGTGAACACGGTGGCTAGCCGACTGCTCCACGGGCAGATCAGGCCTAACGCTCACCAACCACTGGCAAGCGTCATACCAATCCTCCTCCGTGGCTAACTGCGAGCGCTCTACAAGACGGGGTCCTTCGTCTTCCTCCTGAGCGCAAGCAGAACTAGACGGCGGGTACGCTGATACACCTGGCAAGCCAGGGAAAACATGCGGGCCTGACAGCACCGGCATGAGAATATCACTGGTTTGACCAGGAGCAGGCACCGCGGTAGAGCGCGGGGTATATATAGCCCTACCACGGGCCCGGCCAGCACCAGCTACACTCTCGGCAAGCCGAGGTATGCGGTACCGCTGGCCATCAGCAGCGCCCTGGGCCACCACCTGAACCGCGGACCTTACTCCAGGGTGAGTAATACCGTGGAAAAAAGCGCCTGTATTCCCCGCGAGGGGTGCACAAACGTCTTCATCCATGTCCGCGTCGTCAGACGGCGACCCCAGCAGGTAATCCTCATCACCCTGGTCAGAAAGATTAGACCCCGGGTCAGCAAAGAGAGCTAACCCGGGCTGACCAGGAACGGTGCCATAGGAGGTACTGGCCACCGCGGCGTGCGGATACCCCTGGACTGATAAGCAGCCAGCGGGTTCCAGCGACAACCGTCCACGGTCCCCTATCGGCGCGGCAATAAGCCTGCTGCCAGGGCCGTGGAACGCCCCCTCTACTGGGGCCACCTCTGAATCGTCGGACAACGGAAGCGGACTAAGGAAAATCGATCCAGAGGCGGGGATTACCTGCTCCGAAGCCGATGAAGAGGACAATAAAGGATCTGGTCCAGGAAGCATGCCACGAAGCAACCCTGGAACCAAATCTTTTATTGTCCTCCTCATCTCTCCCAACATCTCGGTCCGAAAGGTCTCCATATCCACCGCGGACGAGACCTTCCCCTTACCCTTCTCACTTACAACCTCTCGTTTCCGCTTCATCTCCTTCTCCTCCACTACCACCTTGTCCGTCGCCTGTAAGCAGCACAAGAATTCGGACATTAATTCGCCCCCCCAGTGCTTACATATGTCACAATTAATCAATGGACCACAAGGGCTACATCTAAAACACAGATGCGGCCAGAACTTGACATGCATAAAACGTCCACAGGACGCGCAACCCGGTCCCTGAAACAGGGCAAAGGACAAGGAGTATGAGCAACTAGTTAAGCTTAGAAACTCAATCCAACTCAAGGAGAAGGAAAACGATCATAAAGATCAATATACATCAAAAACCAGCCTAGCGCTTGAATTGCTAATAAATACATAGCCAGCTGATTATGACGTCATAAATCCCGTGACAGGAAAAATTCGATCCCAACAAAACATCCAAGTGCAAAGACGAATTGTATGCTGAATGGATAAGTTGACTACACAACCATCAGATACATATAGATAACTCTTTACTGGCAAAAATGTTAATTATCTCCCTTTGATTGTTTACAATAATTAACATCACCAAATTATCAATAACTAGATACCTGACACTTTGTATAGACAAACCATCCAACGTGACGAACCGGAAACTCCACCATCTGCACGCCTCTTAACTCTCTCCACCTCAAGGGGAAGGAATTGGAACAAGAGGGCAAAGTGAGAAGACCTTTATATCAGGCCTCCAACTCACTGGGCATAATTTTCAATTGGTTAGATAACCTAACAGTGTTAGTAGGAAATGGAACCATGGTGGAGAGAATACTAATTCTCTGGAACTGTGACGTCACAACCTAGCGTCATACAGACCTGTGGACAGAAACAGAAAGAGAAATTAGTCCTAGGTAGCACCGAGTTGACCTAAACCAACTAACTAAGGCGCTTATCACGGTAAACGCGAGTCCCGGAAACACAATACACCGGGAAGAAAACTCGCTAATTTTACTAGAAGTCACCTGATTTAAAGGTCCAACGTCCTCCGGTGGCGAAGTGTATCCTCCCGCCATCCAAATCAGGTCTTATCACTTCCAAAATAACACCAATAAAAACGTTAAAGAGCAAGAAAAGCTATTGACTGAAAAACATGTGTGTTCTCTTTGCCAATAATCTAGCAAAGAGGAAGTGCTAGTCTGCGCATGCGCGGTGGTGGGGCTGGCATCCGCCAGACTACGCTCTGACTCCCTGCCCACTAGGGGCGCCTAACTGTTTTAATCTGAGTGTTTATTGAGTGAAAGCGAATATTTAGCAATATCAAAAGTATTAGGGAGGTAAGTATACTCTTGAAGTGAAATTCGTTGTTCATAATCGTAGTCCGTGTGTGTGTTGTAATATTTAAGGCGTTTATATGCTAGTTCCCAATGCTAGGGTCTAGACTCACGCCTGGCCTTTATGGTTTCTGTTGAATTCTTGTGAATTCTTGTGACATCGGTTTGTGCATTAGCTTGTGTCTCTCTGTGTGTGTGTGTGTGTGTGTGTTGATCATTGTCTCTCGATTTTGTCTCATGTTGCTGTTCTTGTCCATGGCTTTTCTGTTGCTCCTCGTGCTTGGGCGTGGGTGATGGCGATGGCCTAACCTGGACCTAACTGGGGTGGGGAAGGGATGGGGTAGGTGCTGGGTCGGGGGAGGGGGAGTAGGTGCGTACGGTCTTATGACCTGATGCACCCGGGGGGCGGGGCTTTAGGTCAGAGACCTCACCGGCCCCTTTGGGGGGAGTGGGGAGGTTGGGTTGTGGGGTCTTTCGGGTCCTGGGACCCATTTGCTCTTCTGGCCATCATCCAAGCAGGCACCAGCGCGCACTTGTTTGATTTTGATTGGTTAGGTAGCCCGTATGGTGACTGTGTCCGTCCGAGGACGAACTCGATCAGTCATCCGGGTTACATCCCTCCATAGTCCCATCGAAATGTCCGAAAGATTCTAATTCTAACAATTTTGTTTTGTTTTTGTAATCCGTATGTTGTGTGGTTCCATCCGAGGACGAATCCATTCAGCATCCGGTTTACTTTGATTATGCCGAGATTTTTTTTCCCTACCTAACCCTAGCTCACGTTCGCACAGTGATGGGCACTGTATGACGGGACATCAATTTAAAGTCCCATCCGAGAAGACTGAGCAAGTGGGGCCAAGTACATTGCTTAAGCGTACTCCAGCAGCTTGCTGTGCCCAGAGTTGTCAGTCGGTCTGTCCATTTGTTGTTTGGTTTGTCAGTCCGTTCGACAGACCAGCATACCTGCCTATGGGCCGCGAATGAGGTGGACACACGTCCATTTCCCTCGCGGTCCGCCAGCAGGCAGGCCCATCTGTTGTTTTGTTGTCCATTCCAGTCTTTGGAAATCGTAGTCCGTAAGGCTTGCGTAGGGGTCATTGAATTCATTTTTCAGGTTCATATGTCCATAGGTCGTAGCAGTAGAGTAGAGGTCGTTAATTACACATCATTCTCATCAGGAGGATCTACCTCTCCTGAAGCGGCGATCATGACGTCAGTCTAAAGCCACTTATGCGGATTATGACCGGCGTCAACGCCCACTTCAGGATAAAACATAGGCCTATCCTCCTGTGAGAAATGATCCATAGGTTGAGTAGTAGTAGTAGTAGAAGTGAACGCACGCGTTTATTTAGCTCTACAATTGCTGCCCGAATTTGCTAGTTTCTAGCGCGATTTTGTAGATACATTTTATACATATATTTCGTATTAGTATTTCCTTTCAAACTTTGTTTAATTTGTAAATTCTTGTCTTGGTTGGAGCGGATTTTGTGTCTCCATTTTCTAATGGCACTCCTCTTAGCTGGCTGTTTCCGTCATTTAATAGGTCTCCTCTTACTGTGGGCAATGCAAGAGAGAGAGAGAGAGAGAGAGAGAGAGAGAGAGAGAGAGAGAGAGAGAGAGAGAAGATCTAAGGCATAATAGAGAGAGAGAGAGAGAGAGGCCTAAGGCATAGAGAGCAACAACAACAACGACGACAACAACGACAACAAGAACAACGACGACGACAACAACAACACCACCAACAACAATAACAACAACAAAAACAACAACAACAATGATAACGGCAACGACGACAACACCACCAACAACAATAACAACCACAACAACGACAACAATATAATAATAACAACAACGACAACGACAACGACAACGACAACGACAACAATGACAATGACAATGACAATGACAATGACAACGACAACGACAACGACAACAACAATGATAACGACAACGACAATAACAACGACAATGACGACAACGAAGAGGATGACAAATATTACGACAATGACGACAATTGTATGATATAATGATCTATATAACGCTTCCTCCACGTTCACATAATTATTTTTATACATATTCCCCATATATCATTGTACAGATGAGCTGGTTGTAATAAAATCGTATCGTATCGTAGAGAGGCCTAAGGCATAGAGAGAGGCCTAAGGCTGAGAGAGAGGCCTAAGTCATAGAGAGGGGCCTAAGGCATACAGAGAGAGAGGCGCACGGCAGAGAGTGAGAGAGAGAGAGAGAGAGAGAGAGAGAGAGAGAGGCCTAAGGCATAGAGAGAGGCCTAAGGTAGCAATGGCTTCCAATCAAGTAAAATCCAAAATATTCAACATAATATTTCTTAAATTGTGTTCAAATTTGTGCTAACTAAAATGATTGTTTTTCTTTTGGATATACATTGAGTTATTTTTCGGTGTACTTTAGGCATGTAGATGAAAGGATATAGATAGGCCTATTCTGAGCCTATTCTAAAAATCAAACGTGCAAACAATCCCGTGGTCGACCGACCAGCGCGAGACTTTGACCCGTTTCTATTACCACCGTGAATAAGGAACTGTGTTCACACGGCTTGGTGGACTCCTATTCTGGGCGAGTTTGTTCATAAATGTTCACTGGAGCGTACCCAGTCACACTGCCCCTCTATAAAAACGCCTCTAGAACATAAACTAACACACTAACCACATACATTTGTTTACTTGGTTCAAGGAGGTCGACACGTAATTTGGTGTGTACATTTTCAGACAGACAAGTTGGTGAGTAAATTCTTCTTCGCCTGTTCTGTGTGTGCGTGCCGTGGGGCCTAGTGCACAGATGTGGCGTTAAATAGGCGTAAAGCAACGCCCGTCTCTAGTCCATGCCATAGACATGGACTAACGTTGCTTTACGATTTTTTAACGCCATAAACGGTGCACTAGGCCCCTAGGTAGGTGGGTGGACGGTCGGGCTGGTGTGTGCATGGGTGGGGAGAGTGAGAGAACACGGGAGTGAGTGATTGAGTGGGTGAGTGGGTGGGTGAGTGGGTGGGTGGGTGAGTGGGTGAGTGGGTGAGTGGGTGAGTGGGTGAGTGGGTGAGTGGGTGAGTGGGTGAGTGGGTGAGTGGGTGAGTGGGTGAGTGGGTGAGTGGGTGAGTGGGTGAGTGGGTGAGTGAGCGATCGAGCGAAGGAACGAACGAACGATCGACAGACTGGCCGACCAACTGACAAACCGACCGACAGATGATCAATAGTTGTATGGATGGAAGAATGGATGATGGATATATAAATAAATGAATTTATTCCTAAGACATGCTAACACATTAGTACATAATAAAAGTAGTACCAGTAGTGTTAGTACACAATGATTTTTCCCCTCGTTTACCAGATTTTTCTTTCGTTCTTGTGCTAAAATTTGAGTCAAATCGCATTAGAAGATTTCCAGTAATAGTGGTAGCCAGACAGACAGCTGGACAGATACACCCGCATTGCAATATGCTGGCATTGTATTGGATTGGTTGGCCTATGGGCTAGCGAATCCCTAAATTCTAGATCCCGTTCAGGTTTTATTTCAGTTTATTACGCAATGGGCCATTGCATTTTTAGCCATGACCCGGCCCTCACTAGCTAACTCCACCCACACCTCTCGTGTTGGGATAGATCGATCTTTGCCATTTTACAGAAAAGTATACAGGTAAGCTGGTAAATGTTTTCAAACTATCCAATGTCAGCATATTTCTTAAATAGCAAAAACATACAATTCGTATGACGTGTCAGACTAGTAAACATTAAAGATGGGTCTAATCGAATCATTCACGACATCATGATTATGACGTCATCATACACGTCGCGTAGTTGATTATGACGTCATATCATTGAATGAGGAAATGGATTCATGAATTTTGGCTAACTTCCCTAGTTTTTAAACTGGTACACATTTAAACTCCTGCGTGGAGAGAGTCAAGGAGCGAAGGAGATTGCCCTTGTTTACAATGATTAGGAGATAGTTACTATCTCCCGATGCTTGGAAACACGGTCAGGCTCCTTAAGTCTGCCGCTCAGGCACGAACCTGGTTCGCTTGAGTATTAGTCATTACACCTAGCCACTCTTACTCTTATTGCCATGCTAGCCGAGCGTAAGAAATGTTCTTTCCGGCTTATAGATGGGGAAAGTTATTTTTAGATACAAATGAGAGGTCTTCTTTCTCCAGGTTTAATAATCCTTATATAATTAACTCATAAGCCTAATAACATCAGTATACAGTAAAGTGAAAATTTGATATTAAAATATGCTTTTGAATTCTGTGTATATGTATGGATCCTATCTGTCACTCATGTATCTGACGTTAAATTTAATATCCGTTACTTGATAACTGACGTCACAATCGCATGGCATATACATGTACGACATGAAATTAAGACTTTGTGCCGAATTTACACGTTAATAAACATGATGCTATTTTGAAACTAATTTGACTCGAAGCTGTTGCTGTCAGAGGCTGCAACAGCTCTCAGTCCAATTAGTCTCAAATTATTAAACAGTTTACCAGCCTTGCGTTCCATAGGGAAAGCAATCCAAAACGTTTTGATAATCCGCAAACTATTGACAATCTGCTGTTTTCGCTTTAATTATATCATATAATATACAAAACGAGAAAAGCTGATTTTACACGCGCAGAGCGCTCTGAGCGTTTTCCCTATGGAACGTAAGGCAGTATGCTATAGTTTCCTTGAAATTGAGATTCTGACAATCCATGGTTCAAAGACATGAAATCAGATCAAACGCTAGTTCACCGCTAGAAATAGGCGGGCATTGATAAAAATGGACCATTGTATATGTAAATGTAATACTCGTTTCTTTTAGAAATGGGAGTGATACGGCTTCAGAAAGGCAGCAAGGTACCATTTAAATGCGACTTGGCCTTATCGTTCGGCAAGCTCAATAAGGACTCATTCAAACTCGTCGATGAAAGATTGAAGGTGATAATCGGCCACACGTCACGGTTGATGAATCAGTTGGGTAACCACAGTTGGGACAGTCAGGTGCGATGTATGATGCAGAATACAGTCCTGGAACCCATGGACGGTACTAGCATCAACCGCTCGGACGAAATAAGAAAAAAGGGTACCAATGCTTTCAAATTTGATGGAAGTCCGGACATTACCACCGTCCGTGAAGTACATTCGTGGTTTGTCAGATTAATCCAGGATTCAGATATTTTGGAAGAGACGGAGATCGACATTGTATCTTTCGGGAGAATGGTCGCTGAAACTGGCGCACGAGTTAAGTCATTCGAAACTTTCTTTGCTGGGAATTCTCGCGACGAGCAGACCATCATGGACATAGGCGTCCTGCGGTACCCTGACATAGAGCACCCGTTCTTCAAGTTGTATAAGATTCGCCTGAGTGCGTGGCGGGAGTGCCACCGTGTTCTATTTTTACAGGTAAATATCAAGAAACACAAGCGTTTTTCTGAATCGTTGATTCCGTGATTTTGTTACCAAAAATATCAGATTTTTTCTCAGAAAGACTTCAGCATGTCCTGAAGCAAGTAACGTTTCGTAACTGTTATAGAAGCGTCGTTTGTCAAGAATTTCAATATATATCTTAACAATCTCCCTAAACAAAGATGCAGAAATAAACCATCGAAACGTTTATGAGTGTTAGCCATAGTTTCACCTGGGCTCAAATACTTTTTAAATGCATATGCAAATACGTTCAACTTTGTTCAAATACGTATGCATATGCAAATACTTTATTTAAAGTATTTCAAATTCTTCAAATACTTTCAAATACTTTTCATTTCATTAATACTCATTCGGATATAACTTTCATGATTTTTGAGAGGACATGGGTTAAACAGTTGTACACTATTATAACATGTACCAGACAGCAGTATCTTCCATTTAAATTAATTTTCCCCTGATCAAACTCATAGTAAGGACCAATTTATAAGTCGAACTTCTTGTGCCGTACCAGCCAAATCTGCCTGAAAATGGCAGAGTCCACTATATAAATCAACCAGCCCTCATTAGTGCGGCGCGACAGAAAGTTCGACTTATAAAACGGGCCTAAGAAACCAATGTAAGTACGCATCTGGCCACTGGGTCAAAGCTCACGGGCAATACAGACACTATTGGCTTGCTGGATTTGGATTTTACTTGGTACTTTAATGGGACTTCCCTTTTTTAGATATGACCCGCCCATCTGTAGTTAAGCTCCACCGATACCTCCCTTGTTGGGATCGATCCATCTCTGAACTCCCTTGACTCCTATTGAATATTTTGGCAGCAATGCGGTCCAGTCAAATTAGTTTCAAAATATTCAACAGCATGTTTATTAAAGAGTAGAGACATACAATTCGTACAACGTGTCAGACTATTAAAAGCTAAAGCCGGGACAAATACAATCGTTTATGACTTAATGATTATTACGTCATCCTGCACGCCACTTAGCTGATTATGACGTCATATGACGTAGGCTGGTAGATAGGTGCTCTGGAAAGGTGAATTCCTGTGGATTAGTGTTGAAGTGAGGTAATTTCTGCTGGGCACATTGTAGTTAGGGATCTGTTTTATTCATAAGTGTGGTCTGACTACAACTGACAGAAGGGTGCGGTCGTCAGCAATAAACAGACCATTATAATTCTTCGGCCTGCTCATGAAACTGTTGATCATTAGGCAGCAATCAGCTTCCAGGCAAATTGATTCAAAATATTTAACAGGACAGAAGAAAAAGCCATCCTTTAACGCAGGTAATATCTTAATAAAGGTCGAAAGTTTAATCGAATATAATAGACAGGTGGGCAACAAAGCAGATTTGCCCGAAAGTTATTAATTAATTCTCTCGTTGCTGCATGCCACTAGACAATAATTTCAATGAGCAAATACCCTTGATGTGCTGAACATTTAAAAAACAATTTGACTGAAAGTTGGTTGTGTATTATCCACCAACTACTTTCAGTCAAATTGTTTTCAAAATATTTAGCAGGTCCAGAGTCATACATTGTAAACCCTGGAATGCGGTGTCTACAAAGATATCAGCAGTTAGACAGTTAAATTACTGTAATAAATATCTTAGGAGTGAAACCTTAAAGTAAACACAATCTTGAAGCTAAAATCTGTTTACTTTGAAAATGATCGGTCTGAAAGCAATGCATTTAGTCAAAGAATTTTCAAAATTGACATTCTTTATGATAAACTTTCTACTTTGTTGACTGATTTATAGCATTAAATGGTTAAACGCTGATTTGTATAGTTTAAATCTACAAGGAAAGCCAGTTTATTGCTATAATTACATTCATGTTGTTTTTTATTCATGTTCCCACAAAGATATCCATGCCGCCTCTAATCACACCTGTCCTCCCTCACCAAGCTCACACTATACCGCTTATGCTTAGTTCTCTTTCATATTTACTTTGCTTGTGAAATCCTGTTGAACTCTTTCAATGAGAATATTCAACAGCTTTTCTGCATGGCCACATTCAAATTGAGATATAAAGGCAGGTTCATCAGTGAAAGGGGTAAATAACCTATCCATTTTCTGTCTATTACCTACCTTGAAAATAATTTGATTGAAGGTAATTTCTCACATAGGAACCAATAACTTTCAGTCAAATTGTTTTCAAATGTACATTCATCATGAGAAATCCATTTTATGGAGCAGTGTATGCCATTAACCTAACTTTAATTGTCAAGACCGCCAAAAACGGACTATGTAGCGTTAGGGTGGTCTTGAGGAATGTCAATCCTTTCATCCAAGAGAATATGATTTTTGAAAATTTACCACTGGAATGACTGGCTCGGTAAATTTTCAAAAATAATCTTTTCTCAGCCGACAAATAGGCACTAGCCAAGAAATAAACTGCTTTTCTTAGCCATTTTCAAGGGCAAGCCGACCAAAAAACAGCGCCTGTAGTGGTCTTGAAGAATGTCTCTTTGCATGCAACAGTTTTTTTTTTTAAATCTTGACCGTTAAAGGGTTAATTGGAATAAGTAGAATCTTTGGGCCTTGAAGCGATGCTGACACAAGATTCTCTTTCACTGATGATGACCGTAAATCTGATTTTCAAGGCAACTATACAGGAAAGCTGTGTGGGTGGGTAGTTTACAACTTGCTTTGAAGATCCGTCTGTCTATATTCCATCAAGCTAGCCACGGCCCCACCCCCACCCCCACAAGAAGCCATATTATTGACACACAAACAGAATAAAATGGTCTAATATCTGAATTGACAATAAGATGGATTATAATGTCTAGAATTCAACGGAATAAAATGGATTAATTTGTCGATTGAAACAAGAAAGAACTGGTTGGAATTAGGCTAAATTTTAGCAGCTTTGAATCCCCCACCCCCACCCCATCACCACCATCACACACCCCCACCACCTCAACCCGCCCACACACAAAGCTTTGTGGCAACAGGTTGATGATTCAATAAAACACACATGCCCTGGCAACTGACTTGCATCACACGAGCAATGGTTGAAAGACCATGTCTCCCATTTCATTTATTACACCCATACTTTTACAAGTACGTGGGGGAACATATAAACATATGAACATGTGAACAGACAAAATACGAGCATAATACAGTACCACAACCACAACTACTACAGTATATTATCATAACAACAACAACAACAGCAACAGCAACAGCAACAGCAACAACAACAACAAGAACAATTATCATCATTATCATCATTATTATTATTATACAAGTTATTATTGAGGTCATCAGGCGGGGGTAGGGGTTGGGTGGGGTTGAATTGTTCAGATATACACCAGTAGTTCAGACCAAAATAAATCGTCCAATACCAGCCCGCAGAAATCACTTCCCAAAGCAAGTGGAACATATTTCACCAGACTCGGGTCAAACAGGTGCAGACAATAGCTCAATCTCCAATAATAACTAAAAAAGCAAGCTTCCTTTCTTCATTTTATATGCAGCAGTCATCCCCGATTCCTTCCCTTTTTACTCTTGGATTTAGGGCCGTTGGTGTCACGAAAAACAAACCCGCTTAGAATCAAAATTTCAACAACAAAGATTCAGCCAAGCAAAGACATTAATACCGTTTTGAACCTGGCTTGAATGGGACTTGTTTAACAGAGACCCGATCTATATACGCCAACAAAATCAATAAATCATCAACTGATTTGCATTATGACATACGTAACCAGTCATAGCTTTATTAACTTCATATAGTAGGTATTTATCATTTAGACTCGGTTTTCAGTCAGTTTAATATTCAACGAAAGATTTTAATTGGCTATTGGGCGCGCGAACCTACTTAAATTGACCAATTCAAACAACGACTGATGGGCTCCCGGCAGTGACGCGTTCCAACAGTGTCTATTTCATGAAAATCAAAGATGAAAGATTATATAAGATTTACATGCGTTTATATGATAAATAGGTCCTCGGTCCTATTTAATATCACTATTATCAACCTCGTCAAAAAGTATCACTTAGCATTCGCTAAAGCTGGTGCAATGTGATCATTTTTTACCCGGTTGATGACAGCGATATTAAATGCGAGCTCGTTTCAGATCTGCTAATACGAGGGATACACGTGTTGCCAATAATTAATGTTGGTCCTTCTTTTAACCGAAATTCTGAAATTCCAAAAAACTCATAGGCCCCTACAATGTAATAACTATACACCTGCGCAAAAGTTAAGCACCACCCTATTTTTACGCACATGCGAGGGTATATTCATGTGCTATGAAGAAAGCAATAGCATAAACATTTATGTACACATCCATCTTAGTGCAAGAGGTAATAATGCAACTAGAGGAATGCTGATTATGATGGTGGGGAAACACTGTATGTTTTTGTTTGAACTTGAAAACGAGGCCTGAATATGGTTACGTTGACACAACTGACAACTATTGCCCTACAGTTGACACACGTGGCTAGATTGTCATTAATGGTGTCTGAAAACGAAGTTTAACATCTGTGCACGAGTTTGAGACTGTCATTATTAATACCGGGTATATCCACCTTGTGCCTGGACACGACGTCTCATGCCCCAACCGACTGATACGCCATTGTGGTATTCGTTGCCATTCAAGATGGAGTGCGTCTGTTAATTCCTGTAGGTTCTGCACAGGAGGATCCCTCCTTCTCACCATGTTTCCCAGAATGTCCCAGCTATGCTCAATAGGGTTCATGTCAGGGCTCCTTGCTGGCCATGGTAGGGTTTCGATGGCATTCTGGCGGAGGTATTCATGCACAGCTCTAGCACGATGTGGTCGGGCGTTGTCATCCATGAATATAGGGTGGGTTCCAGGTGCATGATTTACAAAATGAGGGACCACAACTCTATCCAGTATGGAATCTTGATATCTTTGTCCATTTAGTGTTCCAGGTACAGTCAACAGATCCAGCTTACAATCAAATGAGATGCACCCCCATATCATAACGGAACCTCCACCAAATGGAACTTCTTCCATGATGTTACGTTGGTCGTACGCCGTGCGTCTGGACCTCCATACACGAGTTCGACCATCTGTGGCATGAAGCAGGAACCGACTTTCATCGGACCAGTGTACCCGTCTCCAGGATCTCATGTTCCAGTGTCTTCTTTCGTTGCACCACCTCAGACGCTCCTCTGTGTGGTGTGCAGTGAGGAGAGGACGTCTGACAGGTCTCCTAGCTTTCATGCCAGCAGCATACAGTCTCCTTTTGACGGTAGACATTGACACTCTATTGCGCGTTTCCCATTGCTGGCTGAGCACTCTGCTGTTGGTGAATGGAGATCTCCTAACAAGGCGTACTAGGGCTCGATCATTACAGGCAGTAGTCTTCTTCGGTCCTCCAGATCTAGGCCTGTCCTTCACCTCGTTAGTTTGCCCATGTTTTGCAATCAAACGACTGATTACAGTATGGTTAATGTTCAGCTGTCTGCCAATCTCTCTGCATGACATACCAGTGGTATGCATGCCTATGATTTGCCATTTCACACGATCACTTAACCTTCGTCTTGCCATAGCGGTTCAAAATCAAGAGCTAATTCTCTCTGTACAAATAAACCACGGTCATGAACACAAAATTGCTAATCTTGTCGACTAAATCTGTATGTAATGTTCTACACCTCAAACTGGACTTTTACATAACTGAACACGTGTGCTGTTTCCCGCCACGCACGGGCATCAAGCGGCGTGAAGTCATGCATGCATGTGCATTTCGTACTTGGAATTATGTCAGCTAACGCGGGGACAAAAAGTATGGCAGCCTAGTTGTACCATCATGTTTCTACGTTCTATTGTTTTTGCTGGTGCTTAACTTTTGCACAGGTGTATATTATGTTGACTATTTTGAAACCAATTTGACGGGGAGCTGTTGATGTCTATGTTACAAAATATTCAACAGCTTCCCTGTCTAGTTGCCTTGAAATTGAGATTCTTGCAAATTAGTGTGCATAGGGTTACGGGTAATTTTTAGTAATGTTGGATTCCAGTTTATCCATCAATCATATTGCGTCATAATAAACTGTGACGTGTAGACTGACGTCATAATCAATTGGGTCACGTATGACTTGATTCAGTTTGTCTTAAACGCTTAATAGTCCGTCAAGTTGTACGAATTGTAGGCCTATGTATACTATTTAATAAACAGGCTGTTGAATATTTTGAAACTAATTTGACTGGGCGCTGTAGCTGCCTAGCAACATCACCCAGTCAAATTAGTTTCAAAATATTCAACATCTTACATGGGTGTGGGAATTGAGCTTCATAGACTCCAGGGATCGATTGATCCCAACACGAGAAAACCGTGGGTGGAGCTTAGTTATAGATAGGCGGGGCATAACTAAAACTGGATTCCACCATTAGTGACGTCATTTTCTACCCCACAGGAGGACCATAATGGAATTAATGGCGAGTTCCACAGTATGCAGTTCAAACCACGTGACGACGCTATCGCGCAGCTGAGTCGAGATGCCATTACCATGGCAGTGAAGGAGGCTGAGAGCTTATTTGGCTGAAAGGATTGCGACTAACGATACATCTCAAGAATGTCTCCGACTTGATGCTGTTCGCTACAGAAATTGTCCTTGACGTTCGTCAATCGATATAAACACCTGTATGATAATTGTTTTGATGTTTAATCAATTTAATTTTTTTGATATTCATAGCAAAATGGCTGAAAATAAAATTGTTTAAATTGTATACTTTTAGAGGCTTAAACTGTGGGCCGATATGTAATGAAATCAAATAAATCTTACCATATAATGATTTCATTTATTAATTTTTAGTTGTGAATTTGAATTAGGAACTCGCGCCACTGTTTCAATTTAACAACGAAATAATATTAATTTATATGGAATTATAATCATCATATGCTAAGATTTATTTCGTTTCATTAAATATAGGCTCATAGTTTAGGCCTAAAAGTTTCCAATTTATACAATTTTAATATTCAGTCATGTTGCAGCACCTTTAAATGTAATTAACACCAAGTTTTCACGAATACTAATCTCTTGTCTTCATTTATTACCCTTTCTATAACAATGTAGCTGTACATACTGATATGTAACACCGTGCTGAGAGAGAGGGAGGGAGGGGGGAGGGGGAGGGGGAGGTGGAGGGGAGAGAGGCATTGGACACAAAGAAATAATCTGTTTTATCAGTTGCTTTTCAATATCCATATTATTTCAATGGAGGTTCCTGCAGTTTACGTCGGCGACCTTGAAGATCAATGTACATATTATAAGTTGACATTGTTGTTGAGGATTCTTAGAACGTTGGAAATATACACAGCCTCTGTTTCACTGTAGTAATCCAATGGACCTTTCCATTTTTTGCTAAGCCCCACCCACCTTTAGCTAAGCTCCACCCACGCTTCGATTCTGTTGGGATCGATCGATCCCTGACTATCAATTTCCAGAAAACTATACAGGTAGGCTGTTAAATATTTTAGACCTAATTTGACTGGGCGATGTTGCTGCCTATGACAGCAACAGCGTCCAGTCAAATTAGTTTCAAAATATTCAACAGAATATTTATTAAATAGTAAAGCCATACAATTCGTACAACGCATAGTCCGTCTTCAAATATGCATTCGTGACGTACTTATCTACGTCATTCACGACGTCATTAATTGTACACGCCGCTAAGCTAATTATGACGTCATAAGATGGATGGATACTCTGGAGAGGTGAATTGTCATCTACCACAAACTGCAATATCTGCCACAATATGGTCAAAACACCCTTCATCAAGAGCCACTACACAGAACATGCAACGTAATCTACTGCAGAATATGTGAGAAACATACGTCGGTATTACGCTACGTAATTCCGGCACCTGCATCAAAGAACATCTCAGAAGCATAACCTCGCTCTACCGTAACCATGGCGAAGAGAACCAGTCTCCATGCACTTTAATCTATCCGGGCACTCCAGAAAGGATATGCTTTACCGCATTAACCATACGTTCTGTTCGGATCGTAAGGATGCGAAAAACACATTATAGAGGAGTCTAAAAGAACTGCATGGGATAGACCAACTTCATTGCCTGTAGCAGCAGAGCATCAATGATACAGGATAAAGAATACATTTAGAACTGTCGCACGCACGCACGCATGCACGCACGCACGCACGCACACACACACACACACACACACACACACACACGCGCGCCAATAGGTCTACTATGGTGTGGGCATGTGTGGATGACCTCTCATGAGGTATTTATTACGCTGGCGGTCGCAGCATAGTTTGTAAATGCAATTCCTGCCTATTTCTTCAAACATGCAGAGGTCTTGCCTGTATTTCAGCTGCAATGCATTAAAATGGATAGCAAGTGGGACACACGATACTTGCGGCTTAGCTGGCTTTGTCAGAAATGTAAAAGATTTGACAGACAGACAGACAGTGTTTATCCATCATGATAATTTCAGTTCTACTGAAGCGATCTTTATCGGAAGGTTGCCCTTGGGGTCCACAGAACTGTACTGATTTAGGGACAAATTGTCACGCTCAAATTAACGGGTAGGATACTGAGATAGACTTCTCTGGATTAGTTCATGAACATTACAGATTAATAACTGTGTCTATTATTCCATTTATTCCTTACTTACATGAACACGTATACAGATTTATAACAACCCTTAAATTGAACAGAATTATCAACAAGCTATGTAATTTCACATCCTAACACAACTGTTCTTAAAATTATCCTGAAGCAATAACATTAGATAAATATTTGAAAATTTCGGTGATCATCTTTTTCTGAGCCACCATTTTACTTCGATTTTTGTAGCCGCCATTATTTGGGATTCTACTGTTCTCACTGTCACTCCAAGTCCAGTAAAAATATTCCTTTAACGTGAATGAGTCATTACTGTTGGCATTCGAGGTGAGCTGATATGCTAAGCTGTTTCGAAGAGATTTTAAAGACGTTTGTAAAAATTGGGCAAAATCCAAGATGGTCGCTAGCCAAATTGGCCGATTGGCTTTGTTTGAACATATAGTGTAAGGATGCTTCCTGCCAAATATAATTGAAATCGGCTCTGTGGTACTCGAGAAGCACTTTTAAAGTTCCTATTGCATGGGAGTTTTTTGCGGGAAAAAGATCCCAGCTGGTCATCCAACAGTTTTGACAAAGGCAAATTTGAAATCGGAATAACCGAAAACCTAATAAAACCAATTTCAGCTTTAAAATCCATCAAATAAATAAACCAATATGGCCACTAAACACACTATGTTTTGATTGGCCATGTTTTTTTACGCATCAGCTTCCCTTGAAGAAATTGTATTGGCTCATAGTCCCTAATCACATCTCCCAAATTTTGGCCCGATCCATTCAGCGGTTCTGTAATTGTTTTCACGAAAATTAAGTCATCCAAGATGGCCACTGAACTATTTGGCCAATCAAGTTGCCTTGAAAAACTTGAGCCAGCTCTTGCCATAGATGGTATTTCGTGAGTTTTGAATCAATCCCCCAAGTAGTTTCGGAGATCTTTAAAGACATTAAAAAATTCTGCCAAAATCTAAGATGTCCACAGGCCAAATTAGGCGATAGGCTTAATTTGAACAAACCTGGGTTCTATGCCGTAAGGATGCTTTCTGCCAAATAAATGGCTGACAAAACACATATCCTAGTTTCGAAAATGGCAAATTTGAAATCACAATACCCAAATACATAAAATAAAACCAATTTCGGTTTCAAAATCCATCAAATAAAGAATCCAATATGGCTGTAAAACACACTACATTTTGATTGGCGAGCGGTGGCAATGCTTTCTGAAGTATCAAATCCCTGTGAACAAATTTTAATGACCCTTAAGCCATAAACATATGACTCAAATTTTGAGCCGATCCATTCAGAGGTTCTGGAGAATTCCTTTTCACATAAACTAGGTCACCCAACATGGCCGCCGAACCATTTGGTCAATCAATTTCTTGAAAAAACTTAGTTCGTGCCCAAAATTATATTTCGTGAGTTTTAAACCAATCCCCCAATCGGTTTTGGAGGATTTTTTTAGACGTTTATAAAAATCAGCCAAAGTCCAAGATGGCTGCTGACCAAATTGGCGGATCAGCTTCGCTTCAGCAAACTTGGATTTCTTTGTCCTAAGGATGCTTCCTGTCAAAATTGAAATTGGACCAGTGGTTCTCGAGAAGACGACATTTTAAATTTCGGATTGCTTTAGTATGGGAGCTTTTGGCCGCAATTATCCAAGATGGTCAAACCGTTGTTTATCTGACAGTTTCAAAAATGGCAAATTTGAAATCAGAATACACAAAAAGCTATATAAAACCAATTTCGGCTTCAAATTCAATTAAATTAAAAATCCAATATGGCTGCCAGACATGCTACACTTTGATTGGCCCACTACTGCCATGTTTTTATGTATCAACTTCCCTTGATCAAACTTTAATGGCGCTTAGTCTCTGATCTGATCACAACTCCTAAATTTCGGCCCGATCCGTTCAGCAGCTCTGTAGAAGTTGTTTTTTACAAAAACTAGCTCATCTAACTTGGCTGCCAAACTGTTTTCCCAATCAAGTTCTCGTGAACAAACTTAGTTTAGCTCTTGCACTAGATGATATTGGATTGCTGGTGGACATGTGTATGCATACATTCCCTCTGACCTGATGGCTTGCGCAAATGTTGCGATTGTGCTCGAATATGGAATAGAAGAGATGTACATTGTCATCTTCGCATACTTCTTCGCTGTGAATAAGTCTATGTTGGGTTTGTCCCAGTGGATGAACAGATGATCGGCCAACAATTGATTTAGTTGCCATTCCATTGGAAGAATGCTCATCCGTTGGCTCAGTGAGTACGCTTGGAGATTGAGCCTTCCCGGAATACGAGCTTCTTTCAAGGTAATCCCATGACATTAAGGCACCAGAAAGGTAGTTTCCATGTCATCATACAGACTGGGCGACTTTGTCCCGCACTGGCTGTTTATGTAACCCACTACTGTTGTTGTCTGAATGAATTAGCACAAGGCATCGGGACCCAGATCGCGTATCTTCACCTAAACCTGCACGATCATCTGCGCATGGCTTTGGCCCACCACCGTATTGATGAAATGCCTCATCATTAATACGACACCACTTTGCCACCTTTCGGGGAACCTTCGCCATTCTTCCATTAGGTTTGATATGCTCAGCATACGGCAGAGATGGCCTAGTGGTCATCGCTGGTTTTCCCTTAAAAACATGGGCATTGATCCGATTGTGAAACTGATGGCTCTACCTGGAGTTCTGTTTCTACATGCCTAGGGCCTTCGTCGTCTTCAACGACATTCCCAGGTGCCATGAATAGCCCTGTATAGCCAGACATGATATACGGACTCGTAAAGGCTAGCATGGCTTGAGCCTTGGCTATACCTGGAGCCGGAGCCGTGGTGCCATGCGTTGTGCAATGCATGTTAACACAATCTGTGTACCGAATCCGTCAGTAACCTGAGATGATTCTATATGGCCTATCATCCGCACCAACTAGGTCAATCCGCTGAGCCGAAAGCTTTAGCCCTGAGTGGGTAACTCCTTGGAAATAGTCACCTGTATGCCCCGACGGAGGCATACATGTCTCCATTTCCATGGCCATCGGATTGACCTAACAAGAATTCTTCTTCATTCTGCTTAGAAAAGCCTGGGCAGGATTGGCATCACTGGAAGAGGGATGCCGGGAGCTGGATGCTGAAGGGCGGTCGATAAGCGGCCGTCCAAAGCCACAGCTTCTGTCCCTGGGTCAACAAGCGAGGCGAACCTCAAGGCTGAACCAGTGGGGAATAACTCTAGATCATTGTCAAAAACTGGCAGAACCCTAGTAGAAATACCAGATACAGAGACGGGGAATTCTTGATCGAGCACACATGACGAAGTCCCTGAAGAACATGATGCAGGAAGCATGCAGGAAGCATCTCTGGAATCATGTCTTTCAGGGTCTTCTTCATCTGGCCCATCATTTCTAAACTAAAGGCTTCCATGTCAGGCATGGAAGTGTTCATTTTTTACCATAACCCTCCTTATGACGAGCAGCCTCGTTCGCCTTTTCTATCTCTTGGAGTTTTAAGATCTCCAGGAATAGCTCATCCTACCACTGATATGGCATCTATACGAATGGTCGCATGTGCTACACCTGGTGCACTCGTGATGTGAAAACTTAATTTTGGGATAACGATGATACACCAGAGTCCATACTTACTTTCTGAAACGACAAACAGATGAAAACTATTAGTTTTAGTCGTTTGACATAATACAATCTTTAGAGAAAACAACACAACTTTTGAAACTTTTAAAACCATAATAAAAGAAGTTGCTTAGTAAAACAATTACTAAAGAATTAAAGCAATAAATGTCGATTATGACATAATTTTCTTAATGGAAGATAGACAGTAAACGAATATCAAACTAATGTATTACTCCTTTTCTACAAATCAGAGAATAATGAGATTGTATCAAGCACTCTCATGCATACATTCATTCCATTTTCTAAATGACTTGCATAGAACAATACATTAATTACCATTAGAGAAAGCAGGAAGGAGGCTAGGCAGTCAAAAAATGTTAAGATTTTCAAATATATTGAGTCTTCCTACGAACATCTCTAGTATTAATCCTACACTAAGATTGCTGCGTCCAGGAGAGCAATCCCCCGGTTAATGCTCTGCACAGCTTCAGGAACATAGAGTCCCAGGGTAGACAGGTAAAGATTTGTATCTCCGCTATATTGATGACATCTTCATGATTTGGACCTCCGGCTTGGAATCATTGAATCAGTTCATCAACATGATGAACAACGCACATCATTCAATTAAGTTCACGGCCGAAAAGTCACTAGTGTCAATCAACTTTTTAGACACCAAAGTATTTCTATTACCTAATAGACACTTGGGATTTGACCTATACACCAAACCGACCGACACACATGGTTACCTACATTTTTCCTCAGCACATCCAGATTCCACCAAAAAAGCCAACCCTTATGGCCAATTGCTAAGAATCAAGAGAATTTGTAGCAGGGATAAAGACTTCCTCAAACATGCGCATGACGTAATACACTATTATGTCATACGCGTTGCCCAGAAAAAGATCTGGAAAACTGTCTCACCAGAACCCTTGAAAAAACAAGGAAAAATCTACTCTCACCCAACACACAAAAACAAATTTCAACCCGCATCCCATGCATTATGGATTTCCACCCGCATAGCAAACTAGCTAAAAATGTTATCTTACGCCACTGGGACCAACTACAGAGTAGCCCTAAATGTAGGGCAACATTCCAGGAACCGCCATTATTTGGTCACAGAAGGAATCCCCACATCTCTTCAGTCAACTACAGAATCATCGAGGTGTTCCATCGCGATCCTGAATCCACGGAAGCAACGTCTATCCGTAAGGAACGCGAGAAATTCTGGATCCACCAGCTACATAGCATGGACCCAATTGGAATTAATCACGCTGATTGGTGACAATCTCTACCTGAAAGTAGTACAATAAATACAATAATTAGCTACCTGTCACCACGCACCCCCCTTGGAGATGCCTATGACGTAATCACTACTACGTCACACCTGCATCACGTCACACTGACGTCCCCAACGTTACAAACAATTTAACGATTTTAACTTCATAACATTAGTAGTAATTATAGTTCAGAAGTAAACACTAATGAATCGACACCAGTGCCCAAAGTGCGCCGCCAATTTTGCTTGGAGGACCAGTTTAGTGCGCCACAACCGTGTGGTCCATTTAAAGCAAGGCTTCTGGTGGTGCCTCGAGTGCGGCCAGAGTTCCACAAGAACCAGGGACTTCAAAACACACCTACGCACGCTACATGACCTCTCAACAAAAGCACAGAAAAATATCATCTGCCTACACAACCCTCACCGTAAGGTGAGCACGGAACACATCCAGGCCGCACGAGAGGAGGACACCACACACATCTTTACACCTGAGCCTCACCCATCACAGAGCCTAGTAAGACAACTTTCACCCACTGCACCAACAGACTACAGATCAACATCACCCACATCTTCCACAGAACAATACGACAGCCCACCCACATCACCAATCACCACCTACTCAGCACCGCTTTCTAGCCCTGAATACAACAGTTCCACTGACGGGCCTTCTACACCAGCAACCGCCACCCCGGTTTTTAGCCCAGGGTGAAACAGCCCCGACAGCGGCGTCTCCGGCCCAAACGCAGAGGACTACCAGGCAGACATCCTCAACAACTGCCTGGACGATCCTCCCCCAGACGACGACAACATTTGGGAGAACGAGCTGGGGGCAATCGCCCTGCAACATATACTTGATGAACTTTAAGGTAAGAAAAATGGCACACAGCCATCCTAACACCACACGCATTCCTCTAAAAACTACAGCATGATAAAAACTTTATCATCTTAACTACTATAAAATGATTTTTCGAATATACACATCCCAGTAAAAACTACTGTGACAAAGTGACTACACATTTCCTCTGATGAGTATAACCCAAACATGGGTACGAAACGCCATGAGTCTGGATCACTAATGGACCAATGCCGCTATAAACCTTTATTAAAGATCTATCCCTTAAACCCGATGTATAAAACTATACATTTCGGGTACGAAGTTACCCAAAACCGGGTACATTCGGGTACACGTTCGGGTACACCAAAACACAAATACTCAGGTACACCAAAACTCGGGTACACAATAAACAAAAATTGTCACCAAATCGGGTACAAGTACACATCAAGTCGGGTACAAACACGACAACAAACAATGGGATGTATTTACCAAATCCGGGTACATACACATATGATCGGGTACAATCGGGTACAAGATTACTATAAAAGGAACGCGCAAACAGTGCATCGGCATCCAGACTCAACGGACACTAACCGTTAGCATCAGGACAACATAGCATCTTACAAGCTTTTTACAAAAATATTAAAGATTTGTATTGAATTGAACATCGTCAGATTTAGCGGTTCTCCTCAATGATTCCATGGCAAACTTCTATTGATTTGTTGTTTGTATGGACTCAGATTACATTGCCTGGACTTTCCTTCACATTTGATTATGTCTGACTAGTTTTCTGATGTAATAATGAATTTTCAGGTTAGAATCGACTTTTTCACTTACCCTAGTATGTTTTGAATGATGACAATTATGTAGGTCAGATTTTGTGACCTCAATGGGTCAAACTTCGGCATGCGTAATGTCATCGTTTGTACACGCTGGGATGATACAAGTTTATTATTGTAGCCGCATTAACTTCCGTCATGGATTCTGGGAAAACACCCAATTAATCTAGCTCCTTTTTCATGACACAATGGAATTTCGGTTATGCGGACATTTTAGATAACGTTTGCCTGTACGCGTATTATTAAATGTTTGTCATAAGTGTTGGGTTGTTGATTTATTTTTCGATATTTCCTGTCACGTGGGCATTTTCCTTAAACCATTGCCAAATGTCTGTCTCAGTGATGGTGTTGCAGAACATGACTGGTGCGGAAATTTGCATATCAAATGACACGCGACACTCAGCCTGCCCGTAAACCCTTTGTCTGTCAGTGATTGCGATTTTTGAATTCTCATCTTGTTTATCGAAATTTATGTAATGGTATTGTGCCTGATCAACACAGGTCATTTAGCATTTTATTTTACGTGATTGGATGTATACTCTGAATTTTCAATTACCTTGGGGGGGGGGTCAACTTCAGTGATTTAGGGTTAACATTCTGACCATGCAAAATTTGTCATATGTCCTGTTATACAGTCCGTGACATTTGCTTTAATCGTGTTAGAGATTGTGATTGGCTTAAAGCTTATTATTCAGCCAATCACTGATCTCGTTGTTTTAGATGTATGCCTAGTTATAACAACTCGTGCGGGCTAATGTTTCAAAGTTTAGGAAAATGATAGAGCCTTCTTCAGCTTTTGACTTTACTCGTAAAAACATCAAATTTGTATGGCTAGAAGTCTTTGCTTGCGGTAAATATTTAACTGACTTAAAACGTAACTTCTTATGTAATTAGGCCTTCAGCTTTTGAAATAGTTTTGTAAGTCAAGGCCTTAATTTATTGTAGTGTTATTAAGTTGATTATTCGCTTCGCCCGAGCCAGGACTTCTACGTCACTGGCACTTGAAGAGGCACCATTTTTACTCCTTTTTGCTTGTCAAAATTCCAGGATGAATTTTATATTCATCACAATGTAATATTAGGATGTTCTTTTTAGAGCTCTATAGTCAATTTCAAGGTAATTGTACTCGTCAATTTCAAGGTAATTGTACTCGTCAATTTCAAGGTAATTGCACATGACGTCATGTAATTTTATGAATTTATTAAGCACCTAACCGAAAATTAAAAGGTGCATGTATTCTATAAATTTATATATACCTAACTGAAAATTATAAGGTGCATGAATTTATAAATTTATTAAGCACCTAAATGAAAATTATAAGGTGCATGTATTTTATAAATGTATTAAGCACCTAACTGAAAATTATAAGGTGCATTGTTATACGAGGTACTGTTTATAACTGTTAGAAACTTCTTATTGTTGTGGATATTTGCCACTACTTATACACTGAGCAGATTTGCTTATTTGATTATTATACATATTCACTAGGGGATTTACAGTTAGTTCTAGAATGTCATTTATTGAAGTTTATTGTACATCGCTTAAATCTTTGCTAAGGTGTTCCTGCCTCACTTAGTGACGCTTTAAGCTCTATTATATCATAGACTAGAAAATTATAGCTATTGAATCTGTCTGGGCATTTCATCTTTATAGCTAGGATAGGTGAACCAGATTTATTAGATAGCAGTCTATGGTGCTTATCAGTGCTGTCTTGGCTGTTTCTGAATAATCTAGTAAAACTTTGAGTGGGTACTTTAAAATCAGTTCCAAATTGCCACAAAATTGGCTCTAGGTATCAACACCCATTGGATGCTCAAAACTTAGTCTGGTATCACATTAACCCAGGCCCCAAGGGAAAGCTTGTCCATCTTAGCAGGGAGTGCGAAAGTAAAGCAGCACAGTATAACCTCTTCCGTGTGATGAATGTTCGTTAAATGTGTTTTCACGAACACATTTGAACAATATTCCTTGCCATTAAGTGTTTACAATTAAGTTATAGGTAAGCTTTATTTGTCCAGGCTATTTCAATAGTGAGTTCACGCTCCTATAACCTAATAAGTTAGCCTCAGGACAGTCTAAAAATCAATAGTCTTACTATATCAATTCAGTAACCGGCTTCCCTATAATTTAAGCTTCTTTGACGTCCTTATCCTCATTCTTATTACGTTTGAATAGCTTTGCAGGCAAAGTAATCTTCTGCTGATTCATCTCATGGCTCATCAGCGGCTCATGATTGCTTTCCGTGCCAGGTTGTTCTAGTCAATTTGGAGTTAGTTTGCCTTTTCACTTGTTAGATTTCAGGACAGCAGTTTGTTGTCAGCGCTTTCCAATTGGTACTTATTGCCGGATTGCATTCATAGTTGGTACTTGTATACCCGACAACGTCGCTGAGCCTAGTCCCCTTTTTGGGTGTTTGAACCCTATCAGGGCGTCTTCCATTTGGTAGTCTTGCCAGATTGTACTCGCGGTATTCTGTTGCCAGACAGTGATAACACTGTTACACTATTAGTATTTGTAGTTATACCAAAACTGATATAATTTAAATTGGAGTGTTGTTGCCAGATAGTGTGCTCATTCACTATCACTACAGCATTTAATCTGTGCACCATTTACTTGCCAGATTGTTATTATTTGTCTCTACCGTAGCTATTGTTTATAATAAGTGACATTTATTTATAACATTCAACTTTGATACCAATCACTTAGTCAGTTTCAATTGACCTTTTTAAATGTGATTTTTGAGATAACCATTACACTTTTTATGGGACACAGTAGGGTAATTTGATCTTTGAGCCATTAGCTAGCTAGTAGTTCATTAGGGTTTTTCCCACTGTTTATATTTGAAACATTGTTCTGTTCGATTGCAAACTTGTTTGCAATCTGACCTACGACTTTTCAACTATCAACTTATTGGTTTAAGATCCATTGTCTTTCGCAGCTCGGTCTTTCTATTTAGAGCCTTTTTATATTGCATCACACTTCCCACGAGAATTTGATTCTTCTTTAGAATTTTGCAGACAGGATAGTCTTTAGAACCATTTGGATTTTGGTGCGACACCAACCTTTTGCACTAACAACCACCCTCTTAGTTTATTCTCTCCAGCACTAACTTCACCACCGCACTTTTTGTACTCTTCTTAAGGTGTCAAATAGAGTCACCTGACTCTGAAATCATAAACGCTTCATCATCTCGTGGAGTGGATCGCTCGGGCATGAGTTGATCGGCGAATGCACTCGCCGCCAGTGAATGAAGCTTCTGTGGCTATGGAGGAGGACTTGGACTGGGAAATAGAGGGCATAACACGAGAGATGAGTGATCACATGGATCAGTTATCTCTCGAAGAGCGGGAAATTTCCAATCTGAAAAGTCGATTTTCAGATGTGGAAAGGGGGCTTCCGCGAATAGTTGGGCATGGAGATGGAATGAGAGTAAACAATGTAACTGCTACTCCCATTCCATCGCTTGAGGCTCCTCTTGCTCATTCAACCGTTATACCCAAGTCCTTGACTGGACCAGTTCCAAGTCCAGTTATTTATAGGCATTTCAACCCATTTCGATTACAGCCTCCTCCAGCGGTTTCCGGTGAGCCTATGTTCTCCCCCAATTCGTTACAGTATTATATACCCTTACTACATCCCTTAATACAATTAACTATTAAAAACGCCAAGGGACCGGTATCACGACAGGACTGCTTTGAGGGACGTGGAAGATATAAAACAACATGGGGCTAGCTAATAGACATTAAATGTCTGTTTGGGGGGGGGAGAGGGGGGAGGGGAGGTTTCTTTTTTATTCTGTGCTATATTGAGCTAGTTCGATATTTAGGAAATATCAACAAGTGTCAGGATGGTAAGTATACTCTTGAAGTGAAAATAGCTTAACCACTGAAAAAACTTAACCGGGACACAGAAAATATTCTAAGTTCAAAAAACATGAGAAAAGTATGGACAAATTTCAAAAATCGAAAAGATTTTGATGCCGACTATTCCTATAGAACACATCCACGAAGGTTTGTTTTAAATTGGATAACCACTTGTGCGTGCAAATGTCATTTAAAAAAAGCTAAACCAGAGCGGATGCCAACACTGATACTTTTCCCTTTTCCAAAACAGATCAGATCCTCTATTAAAGCAACACTGGTGAGGAGATTACTAATGCATGCATACACAAATACATGTTTGCGTGATAAATACAACAGAATGATCTGGTAAAATATAATAAACTCTGAAGTTTATTTAGAAAATTAAAATGATTTAGATTATTTATCTCTTTGGGAATTCCTCCAATAATTTGCATATTCATTATACAATATCACATTTGGTCACATAAAACATCAAAACAAGTTGCATATATTAACAAGAGGTCCAGTTGTCCTGTAGCACTCACCCAGGAGCAGTCGTATCTGAACAGTTCGGAAATTCTAATATGTGGCAAGATAGGAAGACGACACATTAGGTTTTTTCCAGCAGTTGCTTCAAAATGGAGAGGTCTATTTATAGCTAAGTTTCACCCATGTCCAGGTATTCCCCGCCCATTTACAGCTATTCCCCGCCCATGTCCAGTTATTCCCCGCCCATGTCCAGCTATTTCCCGCTCCTGTCCAGTTATTATTCCCCACCCATGTCCAACTATTCCCCGCCCATATCCACCTATTCCACATCCATGTCCCGCTATTCCCCGCCCATGTACAGCTATTACCCGCCCATGTCCAGCTATTCCCCGCCCATGTTGTTATTATTCCCCACCAATGTCCAACTATTCACCGCCCATATCCACCTATTCCACATCCATGTCCAGCTATTCCCCGCCCATGTCTAGCTAAGCTCTACCAACTTTGAACATATATTAGGCTTGATTTGAAACTTTGAATCCTGAAATGTTCGAATCTAAATTTCATGATAACTATACATATAAGTTGTTAGATATTTTGAAACTAATTTGACTGGCAGGAACAGTTGCCTGTGGCAGCAATAGCTCCCAGTCAAATTAGCTTCAAAATATTCAACAGAATGTTTATTAAATTGCAAATTCACCAAAGCCATGCATGTCGCACACTTCGTGAGATTTTTTGATTTTCGCAACAGAGCTATATGTCATTATGATTGTGATGTCAGCTACCATTTGACGCATTTCAACATGACAAAAGTACCATTGGTCCACTATGTTTATTAAACGATGTAAAAGAAAATACAAATTGACAGCTGAATAAATTGGCCAATCAGATTTTTATCCAGAGATACGGTCGCACCGATATAAGCACACTCAGCCCTTCACGCAAGGTGAGCTAATTATGTTAATTGTAAATGAGCTATATATTTATACAACAGTGATTAACAAGAGAAATCATTGATTGCCGACACTCACCCTCCCATTTTTGCCACATTGTAAGAAGTTGTTGGATTTCCCAGATTTTTTTCTCCGCATTTTCTGAATTTCTTCAGATTTCGCTCAATGTTGTGGAATCCTAGTGTACAATCAAACCCTTTTTTGTGTGAGAATTTGAGCCAAATCGTACCAGTAGTTTCTTAGGTATCCACAGAAACATCTAGAAAGACATTTTTATTGTAAGATCCTTCATTGTGTTAAGATTTGAGCCAAAATCAGATCAGTTGTAGTGAGAGACAGCGCCAAGTATGCACGCACATGCATGCACGCACAGAAAGTCAGAGTCGAGACAGCAATAGCCTCTATGATAACATAGGTTTTGTGTTATAATAACGCTTCAACCCTTCAAGCTCCAGTATATCTCAATGGAGGATTCCAGTTTATCCATCAATCATACATGTATGACGTCATAATCAACTATATGAAGTGTAGGATGATGTCATAATCAATTACAAAGTACATCATGAATGATGTAGCTAAGCTCATCATGAATGCTTAATTGACGATGGACTAAGCATTGATGTACAGATTGTATGTCTTTACCATATAATAAACATGCTGATCAATATTTTGTAACTAATTTGACTGGGTGTACAGCAGCAACAACACCCACTCAGATTAGTTTCAACATATTCACCAGAAGTAGTTTTTTGGTCTGTAATGATTTAACTCGTTAACCCTCAAATCTGTTCAAGAAAATTTTAATTTTCACGAAGAAAATGTCCTTTTGTAAACCAAGACAAGACTATTTTTGAAAATCTACCACTGAAGGACTGGCTCACTTATCGGTTGGGTTGTTGCCATGGTATGATTATGACGTTTTTGCGAAAATTAGTTTGCGCGAGTTCTGCACCACTCTTGTTGTGACATCATATTGATTCAATTATGATGCCGTAATCACATCACGACAATGACCCTGATAACGCACGTTATCGGCGTTTACTGTGTCAATACCGAGAGGATCAGAGCCTGTATTATCACGATTGTTATTAAACTCTGTTAAACTCACACAAACGAATTCAACCCGACGCTAGTGTGGAGAACACTAGCCCAATCGAAAACGCTCTAAGATTAGCCTCTGTATTTTAGAAGGGAGATAACTTATTACTTTAAAATTACCAAGAGGCCTAGCACCCTATCGCTCACCTGGAATATCAGAATTTGTGCAAAGATATGTCTAGACGGTTACGTATTGAAGTGCTGATAAATTATCACAATAGGGTCAAAGGGAAAATCAAACACAAATGAACTCATTGATATTAGGAAATGGTTCAGGAGAATTATATAATTTTTCCAAATCAAAATCCATTCATAGTAAAGTCCAAGATCATGCTAAATGCTCATTTTTAATGGTCAATGATGGACCCTATTTCATGTATTGACTTTTCCTGAACAAACATTAATCAACCTCAGTTGTCAGTGAAATCTATAAAGCTTCAGTGTTTCCGGATACATTATTTTCCTGAAATATGATGTCATCGAGGTGGCTGCTGATACAGTCAACCAATCCACGCCTTTAGACAATGTTAGAACACATCTAAATCTACATGTCCTGAAGACTAAGTTCACCAAGTTTGAAATCAGTTGGCCAAGTCATTTTGGAGAAGAATTTTGAAAGCGTTTCTAAAATATTGTAAAATCCAAGATAGCCACCAGTCAAATCAATCAATCACCTTCATTTGAACACATTATGACCTATGTCCAAGGGATACTTTTTGCCACGTTTGGTTGAAATCGATCTACTCATTGTTGAGGCGTTTAACACTCATGATGATACAGGCCATCTGCAGTGGTCCTGGGGAATGACTATTTGCAAGCTAAGAGAACACTATTTTTGAAATTTAACAACGGAAATGACCGGCTCGATAATTGAGCCAGTTATTCTAGTTGCACTATAATGTTCAAAATAGTCTTCTGCAAATCATCATTCAATAAAAAATTATTTTGACTTTCTTGAACAAATTTAGTCAGTAAACCCTTTCACGACGAAGACGGTCTCTGTATTGGTCTTGAGGAATGCCCATTTGCAGGCCAAGAGACTATTTTTGGAAATTTACCACTCGAATGACTGGCTCGATAACCGAGCCAGTCATTCCAGTGGTAAATTTCCAAAAGTAGTCTTCTCTTGGCCTGCAAATGAACATTTAGTAAGTAAATATTTTAATCTTTGGAAAATATTTCATTATTTAAAGGGTTAAAGCAATAGTTGCCAAACTCTATTACATTAGTGAGGAAACGCATAATTTTGATTGGTCAATGGCAGAAATGTCTTTTAATAAATCAATTTCAGTCCAATTAACTTGAATGACATAACACATTGTGGCTCGCTCTCTTCAGAAGTGTGGAGGACAAGTTTGTGAACACTTAGGTCATTCAAGATGGGAGGGAAGGGGACATTTCCCAATCAAATGTCTGTATAGAAACTCAGAAGCAGCACACCAATGAAATCGGTTAATAAGTAGTCAGTTTAACCATTTCCTATTCAGTTTAGGAAATCCAAGGCGTTCATCTGAAAAAAACCTAACCAATCAAATTTCTATATAGAAATTCTTAAGCCTACAGTCTTAGGGTTATTCCATTCAAATTTGGATTAAATTAGGTCGTTTTAAGAACACATTTTGAAAAATTTTTGATTGATTTTTTAAATCCATGATGTCTGCTCGAAGATTGATAAAACACATTCACATTTCTGTATAGAAGTTCTGAAGACTACCAGCAAAGGGTCTTTCCAGCGAAGTTTTAAAATCATTTTATTTGTGAAGATGTGTTTTGAATGGCTTCTGAATGGGTAAAACCCAAGATGGCCACCATAAAAAAATTAACCAACCAAAATTCGATATAGTTGTGATGAATGCTGCATTCTAAGATGCTTCCAGCCATATTCGGCCAATGAGGAGATAAGTTTAACATCAAATGTTGACAATTAGACAATGGACGATGGACAGACACCATGGGATAATTAACTCATACTACTCTGATGTCAATATTCTATCTTTTATTGTGTGAATATCACAGAAAGTGATGCACCGTTTTCAACAATTTTGGTGGACGATGTTGCTGTCTATGACAGCACCATCTTCCAACAAATTTGTTGAAAAATTAACACTAGTTCATCTTTTAATTTAATTTGAAAATCAAAGATTTTGACATCAGAGTGGTAAGGCTTAAATCAATTGTTAGTTTAGTCCAGGTGTCCTAATCATAGTTACTTTTAAATTTACCTGATTTAGCACCATATCTGGATTAGTGGTGGCACAAATCAATTCAAGACACACACACACACGCACATGCACGCGCACGCATGCACATATACACACACAGAACTATATATAAGGAATGGTGCTAGGATGTGGAGTTAGACTGTCAGTCCAATAGCCAGTTCAAGCTGCTCCAGATACTTGTCCTTGATGGGGAGGAAAAAGCGGCTATCCTCTGGCAGGCTTTCACACTATAATACAAACAAAAGTACTCAAATATGTTTCTATCACCTATCATTGATAGTGTGCGTGTGGTGTGGTGTGTGCGTGCATACATGTGTGCGTGTGTATGTGCGTGACTACTAAATCATGATATACAGTACAGCTTAAGAATTCCCATATTTTTACAAAACAAAATAAAATGTACTGTTGAATATGTCGGACTTAATTTAACCCTTTCATGGCAAAATTTGGTCAAGAAAATAAAAACATTTGCCTACTGGATGTCCACTCGCAGGCCAAGAGAATGTTATTTTTGAAAATGTACTACTTGAATGATTGTTTATCAAGCCAGTCATTCCCGTTGTAAATTGTCCTAAAGATTATTCTCTTGGCCTGCAAATGGCCATTCCAAAAGACTACTGAAGGCTGGTTTTAGCCGGCTTCAGCATGACAGGATTAAGGCAGCAATGGCTTCCAATCAAATTCAGTTCAAAATATTTAACAGAACATTTCTTACATTATTTTCAAAATTGTACTACGTAATAAGTTTCTGTTTTTGTTGTGGAAACATGTTAACCCCTTTAACCCTCAAATTTATCCAAGAAAATTTAAATTTTCACAGAAAATGTCCATTTGCAGACCAAGAGAAGACTATTTTTGAAAATTTACCACTACAATGACTGGGTCGGTTGTCCACCCAGTCATTCAAGTGGCAAATTTTCAAAAATAGCCTTCTCTTGGTCTGCAAATGGATATTTCATAAGACGACTATAGAAGCCGTTTTGGTGGGATATGAGCGACAATGGGTTAACTTATATTATGATGGACATGACTAGTGGTTTCATGCCTAAAACCTGGAATGGATGATAAATATTTACTACCAGTCAGCAGTGGTGTAAAGATTGGCTGACATTTGTATCTTGAGCGATTGTTGAGAAATAATATACAATGGAGGATTCCAGTTTGTCCATCAATCATATATCATAATCAACTACGTGACATGTAGGATGACATCATAATTAATTACATTCATCACGAAGGACGTAGATAAGTTCATCATGAACGTCTACTTGATGACGGACTAAGCGTTGTTGTACGAATTGTATGTCTTTACTATTTAATAAACATTCTGTTGAATTTATTGAAATTAATTTGTCTGGCAGCAACATCACCCAGTCAAATTAGTTTCAAGATAGTCAACATCTTACATGTATAGTTCTATGGAAATAGAGATTCAGGGTGTGCAGGGATTCCCTCATTAAATAGACAGCGCAGGAGCTTTTGTGCTCCGGCAATGCAAGTTAGCGACCCAGTGATCTAGATATTTTACCCTTCGATATCAAACTCACAGCAAGCCTAAGGAGCACAACATAAAGCGCTGTGCTAAGTCTGGTGATTCTACCATCTTGCATTCCAGAGTAATGGTCAGAAATTTCTATTCTGGTATGGATGTCTGGTATTTTTGGTTGCGACTCACAGCTAGTACAAGTCTGTCTGTCCGTCCGCCCATACATCTGTCTGTTTGCTGTCTGTCAGTCAGTCTAGTTGCTCAGTCGCTCCGGTCTGTCGGTCACTCCGTTCTGTCGTTCTGTAGATTAAATTTTTGCCAATTTTGGCAAAGCTACTTGTCACAAGCAGAAGCTACCTTCTTGCATTTAAGAGTTAAACAAAAGTTCTGCATCATTCGTAACAGCCTTTGATTTTTGCTGGTGTGATTAATAATAATAATACAATGCAATACTATGCAAACTCCGAACATGTACATGTAAATAACATATCTGACTTGCCTATAAACACTTCATTAGAGGGGCATTGAAATCATAAAATATATACTAGCCAGCAAGTCTTGATATTAGCCTGGATAGTGCCCTAGCCAACAAGGACTGACATTAGCCTGGATAGTGCACTAGGTAACAAGGCCTGATATTAGCCTGGATAGAGCAGTATTTAGTCAGCAATGTCGATATTAGCCTAGATAGTGCACAAGCCAACAAGGCTTGATATTAGCCTGGATAGTACACTATCCAACAAGGCCTGATATTAGCCTGGATAGAGCAGTACTTAGCCAGCAAGGTCGATATTAGCCTGGATAGAGCACTAGCCAGCAAGGCTTGATATTAGCCTGAATAGTGCACTAGCCTGCCCTGTAGGTGGGGCTTAGAATACACCTTCCGTATCCTCTGCGTGTCGTAAGAGGCGACTAAAGGAGGTACGGGTGAGGTAACCCTGACAGAAACCTCGAGTGCTGAAGACGGAGGTTCCAGGCTGCACGGCGCACTCTAATAAACCATGGATCCACGCACTTAACGCTTATGATCATGTCGATAGTCACTTACAGGACTGGCGGTATGATCAGCGAACGAAAAGAAGAAGTGCACTAGCCAGCAAGGCTTGATATTATCCTGAATAGTGCACTAGCTAGCAAGGTTTGATATTAGCCTGGATAGTGAGCTAGCCAGCAAGGTTTGATATTAGCCTGAATAGTGCACTAGCTAACAAGTCTTGATATTAGGTTGGATTAAACGAAATCAAGGATTTCTTTTTTCACGAGAGTTGATACTTACCTCCCTAATACTTTTGATATTGCTAAATATTGGCTTTCACTCAATAAACATTCGGATTAAAACAGTTAGGTGCCCCTACTGGGCAGGGAGTCAGAGCGTAGTCTGGCGGATGCCAGCCCCACCACCGCGCATGCGCAGACTAGCACTTCCTGACTAATTTATTGGCTGATACACATGCAACTATTAAGAGCCTGAAGACAGAGCCTCTGTGGGGTGGAGAGGCCGGGTCCGTATCTAGGGAGGTAAGTATCAACTCTCTAGTGAAAAAAGAAATCCTTGATTTCGTTTATTTCACATCAAGAGTATACTTACCTCCCTAATACTTTTGATATTGCCAGAATTCGACAGTGAATTCGGCGGGAGGGAGGCGAGGACAAAAGACCAGCTCATCCCTATACGCTTTTCTGCGTTTAAGGCACTTAAACTTCTGAAACTGTATGAAAAAACAGTCAGGATTTGACTAACCATCGGATAACACCACCGATGTATGAGAGATGACCGAATGTCATATGCGCTCCTCCTCCCCCTCCTTCCTGGGAGGAAGAGTCGAATGACCTCAATGTCCTATACGCTCTCTACGTACAAGTGCCATGTACTACAGGACAGAGACGAAAAAGCTCCATTTTCGTATACTCTCAACAATGAACCACATAAATACACAAAACCATCATCGTATTAATAACGGGTAACGTGACAAGACAATCAACAATGGACAACCCATGCACAAGATTGACCTTGTTGAAATGGCTGCTGACATCATCTTCCCATTGGTGAAGAACGATGCAGTCCCAAAAAAGTGGTTGTTTCCATAAATTAATTGTGAAATATATAAGCAATGAGGAAACCTCATCAAAAATATAAGCCTAGTTATTTTTTCAAAATCGACAAGGCGAGAGGATTAGAGGTGTCACGGAGATAATGGTCTGTAAAACTTGACTCACAGTGCCACTGAGCCACCGACATAATATCATCCACAGGGACCCCATTAAATAGGGCGGTGGATGTCACTACGCCGCGGACACTGTGAGCCTTGGCCACGTCAACCTGCTTCCCGGTGGCGGATTTATGACACAACTGAATGCATTCTACAATCCACCTGGAAATGGTGTCCATAGAAGCCCTGCCATGGGGTTCAATATATGACAACCATAACGCCGACTGGTCGGTGCGCCACTCCGATGTACGTTGTTTGTACCGGAGAAGCGCCCGGACGGGACACCATGCTTTAGAATTAGGATCATATCTAGTTAAAGCAGGCAAAACAATAGGTTGACCTGGATATTTCAACGACTGATTCTTAGCCACAAAAAATTAATCCTAGGTAGCAGCTTAAGGCCTTCCCCTGAAACCACAAAACGGTCATCCTCGGCTGATAAGGCATGAATTTCACTTCTACGCCTAGACGAGGCCGCAGTCTTCAGTGCTAATAGTTTCATAGAAATGGAACTAAGTGGTTCAAAAGGCTTATCACCTAGTACTTGAAGCACTAGCGATAAACTCCAAGACGGAATCACAGGGGGATTCCTTGGTCTTAGGTTGCCCATGCCTTTAATTAATACATTTAATGTATTTACTTCATCACTTCCCCTCTTAGCCAAGCAAGGAATAACAGACATTAAAGCTGACTTATAACCAGCAATAGAGTTAGGCTTGAGGCTATAGGCACCATACAGGTGACAGAGGAAATCAGCTACTACCTGAATAGATGAATCCATTGGATCAATACATCTTTTTGAGCACCATTCTGCAAATCTGTTGATTTTATAATTATATGCTCTGGAGGTTGACCCCCTCCTGGCTTTGGCCATAAACATGGCTGCTTGCTCAGAAAAGCCCTCCTTAATTCTAGATTCCTTGACAACATCCACGCAGTCAATCTGAACATTGACGGATTGTTGTGAAGGGCCTTGCCCTGGAAGATAATGTCGTCCATCAGAGGCAGAGGAACCGGATTGCAGACCAGAAGGTCCAGCAGATCCGTATACCATGATCGGCTTGGCCAATCCGGGGCGATCAGAAGCACTTGGCATTCCTCCTGTCTGATTTTCTGAAGAATTTTTGGAATCAGGATTGCTGGAGGGAATGCGTATGCATACATTCTCCCCCAGCTGATAGCTAACGCATCTGTTGCGAAAGCGCTTGGATCCGGAATCGGAGAGACGTACGTCGTCATCTTCGCATTCTTCTTCATTGCGAACAAATCGATGTTGGGTTTCCCCCAATGGTTGAACAGACGATCCGCCACACATTGATTTAGTTGCCATTCCGTGGGTAAAACACTCATCCTTCGGCTCAATGAGTCTGCTAGCAGATTTAACCTTCCCGGAATATGAACTGCTTTCAAGGTAATCTGGTGATCCAGGCACCAACAAAGCAGTCTCCATGTCATCATACAGAGACTGGGCGACTTCGTTCCGCCCTGGCGGTTTATGTAAGTCACAACTGTTGAGTTGTCTGAACGAATAAGAACAATCTTGCCCTGAACTTTCTGTAAGAAATGTTCCAGGCCCAGGACTACTGCTCTTAACTCCAGTACATTTATATGTTCCTTTGACTGTTCCAGATTCCAAAGCCCTGATATCGTGGATTCTTCCAGGCAAGCTCCCCAGCCCTCCATCGATGCATCTGTATACACAGTCACCTGAGGGTGGGGAGGGGTTAGCATAACCCCCACCAAGAGATTCTCTGTGTCCAACCACCATTGCAGGTGATGAATCAGAGGCGCCAACACTGACACGTTCGAGTCCAGCGAACCTGTACTCTGGGTCCATTGTGTCATGAGAAATAACTGGATCGGCCGCCTGCGTAAGGCGGCCTGAGGAATGACTGGTTCCAATGAAACCATCAACCCCAGCATTCTCAAGTAAACCCGTGCCAGGACATGACGACTGTCGCACACTGACTGAATCAATGAGATGAGTTTCTGAACTCTCTCCTGAGTAGGAAAAACATATCCTGTCTCTAGATCGAAGAACATCCCCAGGTAAACAAACTTCTGGGATGGAGTCAGCTCTGATTTTGGGAAATTGATCATCCAGCCCAAGTCTGTGAGAGTCTTCAAAACAATCTCCAGACTGGCCGATAAACTTTCCTGGGTGTGCGCTTTCAACAGCCAGTCGTCTATGTACGTGTGGACTGCTATGCTTCTCCTGCGGAGGTATGCGGTGATCGCAAGAACCACACGGGTGAAAACCCGAGGAGCCGTGGAAATTCCGAAGGGTAACACCCTGAATTCCCACTGTCTGCCCTGGAATGCAAATCTCAGGAAGCGACGGAAACTCCTGTGTATGGGGATGTGGAAATAAGCGTCCTTCAAATCTATCGACGCTGTCCACATTCCCCTCTCTAACCCCGCCAACACCGAGCGCACAGTCTCCATCTTGAAACTGGGCGTCTCTATGAACTTGTTCAATGGCTTGAGGTTGAGAATTGGTCTCCACCCTCCGGTGTTTTTTGTTACTAAGAACAGGGTTGAATAGAAGCCCGGACACCTTTGTGCCGGCTGAATAGCTCCTTTTTGTATGAGGGAATTTATTTCCTCCTCGATACACAACCTTTGCTCTGGATCTCTCGGATTTGGAGTCCTGATCGGCACTAGAGACAGTCGCGATGGCGGGCCTGTCATCCAATCGGGATGATACCCGACTGAAAGCCATCGCAAGACTAAACGGTCCTGAGTTAACCGTTCCCACTCTTGCATGTGGTCGGCTAGCCGGCCTCCCACCGGTCCACCTAGGGATAGAGGTGGACATAAGGAGTGCAAGAGCGGCACTGTCTCCTTTGCCAGAAACACCGGAGCGGTTCTCACCGCGGTAACCGTCCCATCAGGAACGATTACCATGCCCAGATCCTCGCGCGCCATGACCAGCACCGCGCGCACCTCGGTGCGCGGGCGGCTGCCTGGCTGACTGCGCCTGAGGAGCCTGCGCCCCCCTCGCTGCTGGCCGAATCGCACGCGGCCGAGGCCGACGCTGCGATGGTGGTTGGCCAGGCAGGGGGCGTGGCGCGAACGTTAGCACGACGAAGCACCTCAAACTGCTCGCGCAGCGCCCTCTGGTTATTTACCAGAGTAACCGTCTCCTGGAGGTGTCGACATCCCTCACCTCCAAAGAGACCAGGACCTGTCATAGGCGTACGCAGTAGCCTATTGAACAGGTCCTGGGACGGGCACAGATTGTCCAAGGCAAATGTGCGCCTTGCCCGGACACTCCTGGTCACCGCCTGAGTCATACAGTCCAGCGCCAGGTTGATACCATCCTGGATGGCTCGCTGGACTGTGACCGGACTTGGCTGGCGCGATGCGGATGCTGTTACTACCCCTTGTAACAGCTGGGAGACGTGGGACAGAGCGGCAATCGAAGCCCTCCCACTCTCCTCCGCATCACGCAACGCGGTATTTGCTGAACGCAACGCGTTCGAACACAAGACTCCCGTGTCAGAACGGGAGCCTGGCCGCGCATCCTCACCCAAAGCCGCGCGGTCATCCACGCTCGGCTTAGGTACCACACCGTACCGCTGGTAATCCAGGGGCACGATGCGACAACGCCTGGCCACCTCGCGCGGGGCCTTCGCGTGACGTCCACTCGACTTAATGGACGTCTCCGCCGCCTCGAACATGTCAACGACAATACGGCAGAGAAGGCATAGCGTTAACAGTAGGCTTACCAGCTAACCACGGCCTGTGTTCACGCTGGCTAGCCGACTGCTCCACGGGCAGATCTGGCCTAACACTTACCAACCACTGGCAAGCGTCAGACCAATCCTCCTCCGTGGCTAGCTGCGAGCGCTCTACAAGACGGGGGCCTTCGTCTTCCTCCTGAGCGCAAGCAACAGAGCTTGACGGCGGATACGCTGATACACCTGGCAAGCCAGGGAGAACATGCGGGCCTGACAATCCCGGCATGTTAATCTCACTGGCTTGACCAGGAGCAGGCGCCGTGGTAGAGCGCGGGGCACATACCGCCCCACCACGGCCCCGGCCAGCACCAGCGACACTCTCGGCAAGCCGAGGTATGCGGTAACGCTGGCTCTCAGCAGTGCCCAGGGCCACAGTCTGAACCGTGGATTCTACTCCTACGTGAGTAGAACCGTGGAATAAGTCGCCTGTATTCCCCGCGAGGAGTGCACAGACGTCATAATCCATGTCCACGTCCTCAGACGGTGAACCCACCAGGTAATCCTCTTCCTCCTGGCCAGACAGATTAGACTCCGGGTCAGCAAAGAGAGCTAACCCGGACTGGCCAGGGAAGGTGCCATAGGAGGTACTGGCACCGGCGGCGTGCGGATACCCCTGGAGTGATAAGCAGCCCGCGGGTTCCAGCGACAACTGTCCACGGCCCCTCGGCGCGGCACTAAGCCAGCTGCCAGGGTCGTGGAACGCCCCCTCTAATGGGGCAACCTCTGAATCTTCGAACAACGGAAGCGTACTAAGGAAAGGTGATTCAGAGGTGGGGATTACCTGCTCCGAAGCAGATGATGAGGCCAGCAAAGGATTTGGTCCAGGAAGCATGCCACGAAGCAACTCTGGAACCAAATCCTTTATTGTCCTCCTCATCTCTCCCAACATCTCGGTCCGGAAGGCCTCCATGTCCACCGCGGACGAGGCCTTCCTCTTACCCTTCTTACTCACACCCTCTCTTTTCTGCTTCTTCTTCTCCTCCTCCACCACCTTGTCCTTCGCCTGTAAGTACAAGAATTCGGACATTAGCTCGCCCCCCCAGTGCTTACATATCTCGCAATTAAGCAAGGGACCACAGGGACTACACCGATAACATAGATGAGGCACAAACTTGTCCCTCAAAAACCGTCCACAGGACGCACAACCAGGTCTCTGAAACAGGGCAAAGGACGAGGAGTATGAGCAATCTAGTTAAGCTTAGAAACTAAACCAACTCAAGACAAGGAAATGATCATAAAGATCAACATTCATCAGAAAACCAGCTTTGGACAAACTTTAATTGGTAATAAAGAGCAAGGCTGATTATGACGTCATTAATCCTATGACAGGAAAAAATCAATCCCAACAAACATCCAAGTGCAAGGACGAATTGTATCTCTAACCAGAACATGTGCAGAATGGACATTTCGACTACACAACCATCAGATATATACTGATAACAATGGCAAATACTGTTAATTATCTCCCTTTCCTCACTAAATAATTAACATCACCTCATATCAATAATTAGATACCTGACACTTTGTATAGACAAACCATCCAACGTGATGAACTGGAGCACTCCACCACTGAACGCCTCTTAACTCTCTCCACCTCTAGGGGAAGGAATTGGATCAAGAGGGCAAAGTGAGAAGACCTTTATAATAGGCCTCCGACTCACTGGACATAAAATTTTTGGTTAGATAACCTAACAGTATTAGTAGGAAATGGAACCATGGTGGAGAGACACAAACCCTCTGCTGATGTGATGTCCATTACATATCGTCACCAAGACCTGTGGACATAAACACAAAGAGAGATTAGTATTATATAGCACCTAGTTGAAATAAACCAACTAAACAAGGCGCTTATCACGGTAAACGCGAGTCCCGGAAACACATTACACCGGGTAAAAAACTCGCTAATTTTACTAGAAGTCACCTGATTTAAAGGTCCTGGGCCCTCCTGTGGCGAAGTCATCCCTTCTGCCATCTATATCAGGGATTATCACTTCCAAAATTCGCACAAAAAGACTATGAATTGAGTTAGAAAAGCTCTAGCACAAAAACATGTGTAGACTCTCTGCCAATAAATTAGCAAAGAGGAAGTGCTAGTCTGCGCATGCGCGGTGGTGGGGCTGGCATCCGCCAGACTACGCTCTGACTCACTGCCCAGTAGGGGCACCTAACTGTTTTAATCTGAGTGTTTATTGAGTGAAAGCCAATATTTAGCAATATCAAAAGTATTAGGGAGGTAAGTATACTCTTGATGTGAAAAGAGCACTAGCCAGCAAGGCTTGATATTAGGCTGGATAGTGCGCTAGCCAGCAAGGTTTGATATTAGCCTGAATAGTGCACTAGCTAACAAGTATTGATATTAGCCTGGATAGAGCACTAGCCAGCAAGGCTTGATATTAGGCTGGATAGTGCACTAGCCAGCAAGGCGTGATATTAGCCTGAATAGTGCACTAGCCAGCAAGGCTTGATATTAGCCTGAATAGTGCCCTAGCCAGCAAGGTTTGATATTAGCCTGGATAGTGCGCTAGCCAGCAAGGTTTGATATTAGTCTGAATAGTGCACTAGCCAGCAAGGCTTGATATTAGCCTGGATAGTGCACTAGCCAGCAAGGTTTGATATTAATCTGGATAGAGCCGTACTTAGCCAGCAAAGTTTCATATTAACCTGGATAGAGCAGTACTTAGCTGGCAAAGTTTGATATTAATCTGGATAGGACACTAGCCTGCAAATTAGTTTGGAAATTTTCAAACGAATATTTAATAAAACGTAAAAATGTCTGTGTTTTGGTGTTTCGTGTTCAATGTGTTAAGTGGCAGTTGTATCATGAAATGTTAGTTTTACACTCACACTGGATGCATTATGACTGACATCCACAACCCTCTCTGGGTAATCATTTGTGGCGACATTAAATTCATTCTCCCAACTCTTCTTGCGTAGATGACGACTGACCGGCAAAATATGGCCTTCAGTACTGAAAATATAATCTCCTTTTCCCTTGGTGTTGACGTAATTCTCCTTATCAAATAACTGCAATAAGAAAGTTATTAATATCTTCATCTGACTCAATGTCAGGGGCAGATCTGGCCTTTGCAATGTGCTAGCCAATAGATTAGCCAAATACTATTTTTGTTACACAAATATTAAATATTTTAGCCAGATATTTCAACGTCACTTTTGAACATGTTTGCAGTCAGTCATCATCAGTTAATACTATCAATTTTACAGTCCAGATACAATAGGGTCTTAATATATAAGAAATGTGTTGAATATTTTAAAACTGATATGACTGAAAGCTGTGATTGCCTTAGGCAGCAACAACTTTCAGTTATTCTAGTTTTAAAAATATACAAAGTAAACAGTAATTTTTGCAATGCAATTGCAACCCTGGAATTAGTCAGGATTTAACTAATTAAGAAAATTCAATTAATTTTAATCATTAGCCAATGATTTAGCCAATTTTGCTTTTCATTAGCCAGATTTCACATTTATTAGCAATTGGCTAATGGGTAGATCGGTCCCTGAATGTCATCAGTAATAATCAATGGTGTGTGAGCGTGTGTGAATATGATTTACCCTGAGGTAATATGAGAAGCTTTCTATAACAGTTATAACAAGCATTCTGTAAGTATTGCTTTGCAATACATGTCCCCTACCTGGTGATGTAAATCTTTAGACATTGAGTCAAAAACTCCATTAAAAATTGACAGAAGCAGCTGAAACTGGAATTTAGTCTGTAACTTCTCATAAGATAGCAATAAACCAAGTTTCAGTTATATATGTTGAAGCAGAATGAAAACTTATTGAAAGCTGTTATGTTTGTATTTCATATGTTAAAAGGGGACATAACTTCATAAAAAATTGACGCAAACGCCTGAAACTCGAACTTGGTCTGTAACTTCTCATAACAAAGCAATGTACCAATTCTCAGTTGAATACCTTGGACTGCGTAAAAAGTGCGGAAAACCAACTGCAACAGACGAACAGACAGACAGACGGAGTGCAAACCTATAGTCCCCCAGATTTACTGGTAGGAGACTAACAAGGGCAGGGACCAAATAAAGGACTAGCTCAAATTCCTTTATACCATCAGCATCCCTCTACATTCCAGTAGATTTACCATTAATTAACACATTCCAGTCCCTGGTTATCCTATTCACCTTTAATATTCAACTTATAAACAAAGTCTGTGTGGCATGTTGCCGCCTACAAATGATTATCTAGATCAAGGACAAGATAGGAGCACATAAATTGGACTACTAAATATTGACCAGACTTTTCAAGTTGGCCATGAACATTGTTAAGTGTGATCTTCATCCTAATCCGATGGCTTTCACGCTAGGCGGTCGCGATTATTTACTTGATTAATCTGTCGGGGCTAAAATTACCCAGAAATGCCAGATATAACAACAAAGGCATATCAATGACGATAGCTGACAATGGTGTTTAGGAAATACCATTTGCCGGCCAAAAGAAGATTATTTTTTAAACTGTATCACTGGAATGCCTGCCTGGCTCAATTCTTGAACAAGTCATTCCAGTGATACATTTTCAAAAATAGTCTTCTCTTGTCATGCAAATAGACATACATTCTCCGACGGCATCGCCTAATTGGTTTGCTATAAGTTAGCTAAGAAGGAATATATTACAATCTTGATGTGGATTACAATGATTGTCACAAGAGATTTGTGAAACGTAACTTTTAAAATACTTATTTAACAGGCCAGTAAATTAAAATAAGATAACTTCATAGACCCCTGGAGTTAAATATTTACATCTAGAAATGCATGAGAGCATGTCAACATTCAGAATTTCTCATGAGAGGACCCCAAAACCCCTACATGGCCCTTTGCCCTTCAAGGTTTCAGGTCCACATTAACGTGCACTACTTTAACAATGCAATGGTAAAGATTTGTCGAAAAAATTTATAAATTTGCTTAATGTTTATTTGTAGGCCAAGACTAATTCTTGATAATTTATTACTAAAATGACTGGCTTGACTATCTATCTAGCCAGCCATTCCAGTGGTAAATTTTCAAAAATAGTCTTCTCTTGACCGGAAAATGGACATCGTGTCAAACTCAAGACAATATCACATCAATATATATATTAAACACTAATAATAAGATGCCGGACAGGTATTTAAACGGATGCCACTGTCATATCAAATGTGGAATGCATGATAGATTATGGTTTATAGATTATATATCATTCATATCTAGCAACAACTTCCAGTCAGATCAGTTTCAAAATATTCAACAACTTACAACATGTACCTGTATTGATGCTTTTATACCACATTGCCAAACTATACACAGTACCTCAATGACTGAGTGTATATACCGAGCCAGACACACTTGGTTTTTTTTTGATTGTTTGAAAAGTAAATCATGACAGCCATCATAGGCTGCAGAAATATATCAAGATTTAGGTACTAAAGGATGAATGTCCTTCATTGGCGGCATGAAAAAAGCTAAAATGTCAAGAATAGATTATGGGTGGCAAATTCTTTCACCTGAATGGTTAGTATAAGGTGAGTTTTCCTTATAGCGTACCAGATAGAGGTATTTCGTTGTTTCGCTGAGGAAGAAACTCTCCATGCGATCCTCTAAATCCTTATCATGTACGCTATGAACCGTAGCATAGCCACACCTAGAAACAAAGAAGCAAACAGAATAGAGGAATCGATTTTTAGCTAGGCCACCCATTTCTAGCTATGCCCTACCCATTTCTAGCTATGCCACGGCCATTTCTAGCCATACCACACCCATTTCTAGCTATACCCAGCCCATTTCTAGAAAGACTCCACTGACTCTGCATACTTGTTTGAATCAAGTTTAACACTTGGGATAATGAATTACCAAAATTTCAATGGAGGCATCTGGTATTATCCATGCCCTGCCCACCTTTAGCTAAGCTCCACCCACACTTTAAATGAAATCAAGGATTTCTTTTTTCACGAGAGAGTTGATACTTACCTCCCTAATACTTTTGATGTTGCTAAATATCGGCGTTCACTCAATAAACACTCAGAATAAAAACAGTTAGGTGCCCCTACTGGGCAGGTAGACAGAGGGTAGTCCGGCGGATGCCAGCCCACCACCGCGCATGCGCCGAGTACTACTTCCTCTGACCAATTTATTGGCTGACACACATGCAACTAAATAAGAGCCTGAAGACCAAGCCTTCTTAGCCAAGAAATTAATCCTAGGTAGCAACTTAAGGCCTTCCCCTGTAACCACAAAACGGTCCTCCTCGGCTGATAAGGCATGAATTTCACTCCTACGCCTAGCCGAGGCCGCAGCAATTAAAAAATACAGTTTTAAGAGTTAACAGTTTCATAGAAACGGAACTAAGTGGTTCAAAAGGCTTATCCCCTAGTACCTGAAGCACTAGCGATAAACTCCAAGATAGAATCACCGGGGGATTCCTTGGTCTTAGATTGCCCATGCCTTTAATTAATACATTTAATGTACTTACTTCATCACATCCCCTATTAGCCAAGCAGGTATAACTGTCATTAAAGCTGACTTATAACCAGCTATAGAGTTAGGCTTGAGGCTATAGGCATCATACAGGTGACAGAGGAAACCAGCTACTACCTGAATAGACGAATCCATTGGATCAATACATCTTTTTGAGCACCACTCTGCAAATCTGTTGATTTTATAATTATATGCTCTGGAGGTTGACCCCCTCCTGGTTTTGGCCATAAACATGGCTGCTTGCTCAGAAAATCCCTCCTTAATTCTAGATTCCTTGACAACATCCACGCAGTCAATCGGAACATTGACGGATTGTTGTGAAGGGCCTTGCCCTGGAAGATAATGCCGTCCATCAGAGGCAGAGGAACCGGATTGCAGACCAGAAGGTCCAGCAGATCCGTATACCATGATCGGCTTGGCCAATCCGGGGCGATCAGAAGCACTTGGCACTCCTCCTGTCTGATTTTCTGAAGAATTTTTGGAATCAGGATTGCTGGAGGGAATGCGTATACATTCCCGCCCAGCTGATAGCTAACGCATCTGTTGCGAAAGCGCTTGGATCTGGAATCGGAGAGACGTACGTCGTCATCTTCGCATTCCTCCTCATTGCGAACAAATCGATGTTGGGCTTCCCCCAATGGTCGAACAGACGATCCGCCACACATTGATTTAGTTGCCATTCCGTCGGTAAAACACTCATCCTTCAGCTCAATGAGTCTGCTAGCAGATTTAACCTTCCCGGAAAATGAACTGCTTTCAAGGTAATCCTGTGATCCAGGCACCAGCAAAGCAGTTTCCATGTCATCATACAGAGACTGGGCGACTTCGTTCCGCCCTGGCGGTTTATGTAAGTCACTACTGTTGAGTTGTCTGAACGAATAAGAACAATCTTGCCCTGAACTTTCTGTAAGAAATGTTCCAGGCCCAGGACTACTGCTCTTAATTCCAGTAGATTTATATGTTCCTTCGACTGTTCCAGATCCCACAGCCCTGATATCGTGGATTCTTCCAGGCAAGCTCCCCACCCCTCCATCGAGGCATCTGTATACACAGTTACCTGAGGGTGAGGAGGGGTTAGCATAACCCCAACCAGGAGATTCTCTGTCTTCAACCACCATTGCAGGTGGTGAATTAGAGGCGCCAACACTGACACATTCGAGTCAAGTGAACCTGTACTCTGGGTCCATTGCGTCATGAGAAATAACTGGATCGGCCGCCTGCGTAAGGCAGCCTGAGGAATGACTGGTTCCAATGAAACCATCAACCCCAGCATTCTCAAGTAAACCCGTGCCAGGACATGACGACTGTCGCACACTGACTGAATTACTGAGATGAGTCTCTGAACTCTCTCCTGAGTAGGATAAGCATATCCTGTCTCTAGATCGAAGAACATCCCCAGGTACACAAACTTCTGGGATGGAGTCAGCTCTGATTTTTGAAAATTTATTATCCAGCCTAAATTTGTGAGAGTTTTCAAAACAATCTCCAGATTGGTCGATAAACTTTCGTGGGTGTGTGTTTTTAACAGCCAGTCGTCTATGTACGTGTGGACTGCTATGCTTCTCCTGCGGAGGTATGCTGTAATCGCAAGAACCACTCTGGTGAAAACCCGAGGAGCCATGGAAATTCAGAAGGGTAACACCCTGAATTCCCACTGTCTGCCCTGGAATGCAAATCTCAGGAAGCAACGAACTCCTCGCTATGGGAATGTGGAAGTAAGCATCCTTCAAATCTATCGAAGCTGTCCACATTCCCTTCTCTAACCCCGCCAACACCGAGCGCACAGTCTCCATCTTGAAACTGGGCGTCTCTATGAACTTGTTCAACGGCTTGAGGTTGAGAATTGGTCTCCACCCTCCGGTGTTTTTTGTTACTAAGAACACAGTTGAATAGAAGCCCGGACACTTTTGTGCCGGCTGAATAGCTCCTTTTTGTATGAGGGAATTTATCTCCACCTCGATACACAACCTTTGATCTGGATCCCTCGGATTTGGAGTCCAGATTGGCACTAGAGACAGTCGCGATGGCGGGCCTGTCATCCAATCGGGATGATACCCGACTGAAAGCCATCGCAAGACTAAACGGTCCTGAGTCAACCGTTCCCACTCTTGCGTGTGGTCGGCCAGCCGGCCTCCCACCGGTCCACCTAGGGAGAGAGGCGGACATAAGGAGTGCAAGAGTGGCACTGTCTCCTTCGCCAGAAACACCGGAGTGGTTCCCACCGTGGTAACCGGCCCATCAGGCACGATTACCACGACCAGATCCTCGCGCGCCACGCCCAGCACCGCGCGCACCTTGGTGTGCGGGTGGCTGCCTGGCTGACGGCGCCTGAGCCTGCGCCCCCCTCACTGCTGGCCGAATCGCACGCGGCCGAGGCCGAGGCCGACGCTGCGATGGTGGGTGGTCTCTGACCTGGCCACCTCCACCTCGAGCCTGCAGGGGACGATACGCAGGGGGTGCGGTGCGAACGCGCTCCCGACGGAGCACTTCAAACTGCTCGCGCAGCGCCCTCTGGTTATTCACCAGAGTAACCGTCTCCTGGAGGTGCCTACATCCCTCACCTCCAAAGAGACCAGGACCTGTCATAGGCGTACGCAGTAGCCTATTGTACAGGTGCTGGGACGGGCACAGATTGTCCATGGCAAACGTGCGCCTCGCCCGGACACTCCTGGTCACCGCCCGAGTCATGCAGTCCAGAGCCAGGTTGATACCATCCTGGATGGCTCTCTGGACTGTGACCGGGCTCGGCTGGCGCGATGTGGATGCTGTTACTACCCCCTGTAACAGCTGGGAGACGTGGGACAGAGCGGCAATCGAAGCTCTCCCACTCTCCTCCGCATCACGCAACGCGGCATTGGCCGAACGCAACACGTTCGAGCACAAAGCTCCCGTGTCAGAACGGGAGCCTGGCCGCGCATCTTCACCCAAAGCCGGGCGGTCATCCACGCTAGGCTTGGGTACCACACCATACCTCTGGTAATCCAGGGGCACGATGCGGCAATGCCTGGCCACCTCGCGAGGGGTCTTCGCGAGACGCCAATTCGCTTTGATGGATGTCTCCGCCACCGCGAACATGTCAACGACATGCTCTGCTAACGGCAGAGATGGCATAGCGCTAGCAGTAGCCTTACCAGCTAACCACGGCCTGTGATCACGCTGGCTAGCCGACTGCTCCACGGGCAGATCTGGCCTAACACTTACCAGCCATTGGCAAGCGTCAGACCAATCCTCTTCCGTGGCTAGCTGCGAGCGCTCTACAAGACGGGGGCCTTCGTCTTCCTCCTGAGCGCAAGCAGCAGAGCTTGACGGCGGATAAGCTGATACCCCTGGCAAGCCAGGGAAAGCATGCGGGCCCGAAAGAACAGGCATGCTAATCTGACTGGCCAGACCAGGAGCAGGCGCCGTGGTAGAGCGCGGGGCAGACACCGCCCCACCACGGCCCCGGCCAGCAGCAGCGATACTCTCGGCAAGCCGAGGTATGCGGTAACGCTGGCTCTCAGCAGCGCCCAGGGCCACAGTCTGAACCGTGGATTCTACTCCTACGTGAGTAGAGCCATGGAATATGTCGCCTGTATTCCCCGCGAGGGGTGCACAGACGTCATAATCCATGGTCACGTCCCCAGACGGTGACCCTAACAGGTAAACCTCTTCCTCCTGGCCAGAAAGATTAGACTACGGGTCAGCAAAGAGAGCTAACCCGGACTGGCCAGGAAAGGTGCCATAGGAGGTACTGGCACCCGCGGCGTGCGGATACCCCTGGACTGATAAGCAGCCCGCGGGTTCCAGCGACAGCCGTCCACGACCCCTCGGCGCGGCAACAAGCCTGCTGCCAGGGTCGGGGAACGCCCCCACTAATGGGGCCACCTCTGAATCTTCGAACAACGGAAACGGCCTACGGAAAGGTGATTCAGAGGTGGGGATTACCTGCTCTGAAGCAGATGCCGAGGACGACAAAGGATCTGGTCCAGGAAGCATGCCACGAAGCAACTCTGGAACCAAATCCTTTATCGTCCTCTTCATCTCTCCCAACATCTCACTCCGGAAGGCCTCCATGTCCACCGCGGACGAGGCCTTCCTCTTACCCTTCTTACTTACACCCTCTCTTTTCTGCTTCCTCTCCTCCTCCACCACCTTGTCCTTTGCCTGCAAAGACAAAAACTCGGCCATTAGCTCGCCCCCCCCCCCCCATTGCTTGCATACCTCACACTTGAGCAATGGCCCACAGGGACTACAACTAAAGCACAGGTGAGGAACGAACCTATCCTTAAGGAACCGTCCACAGGACGAGCAACCAGGTCTCTGAAACAGGACAAAGGACGAGGACAATGAGTAATTTTGTTAAGGTTAGAAACTCAAAACCAAACTAAGAGAGGAAAATGATCATAAAGATCAATAATCATCTGAAACCAGCGTTGGACAAAACTTTAATTGTTAATAAATAGCAAGGCTGATTATGACGTCATGAATCCCATGACAGTAAATTAATCGATCCGAACCAACAACCAGACGTGCGGACGAATTGTATTCATAACCAGAACATCTTACGAACGGTTATTCAGACTACACAACCATCAGATACACAATGATAACAATGGCAATCACAGTTAATTTTCTTAAATAATTAACCTCACCTCATATCATTACTTAGATACCTGACACTATGTATAGACAAACCATTCAACGTGATAACTGGAGCACTCCACCAACTGTACGCCTCTTAACTCTCTCCACCTTAGGGGAAGGAATTGGATCGAGGGCAAAGTGAGAAGACCTTTATACTAGGCCTCCGACTCACTGGACATAGAATTCTTGGTTAGATAACCTAACAGTATTAGTAGGAAATGGAACCTTGGTGGAGAGAAACAACCCCTCAGATGCTGTGATGTCCATTACATATCCTAACAGATACCTGTGGACATAAACACAAAGAGAGATTAGTATTATATAGCACCATGTTGAAATAAAACAACTAAAACAGGCGCTTATCACGGCAAACGCGAGTCCCGGAAACACATTACACCGGGAAAAACTCGCTAGAATATATTAGAAATCATCTGATATAAGGATCCTGAGCCGTCCTCCGGCGAAGCCACTCTTTCTGACATGATCACACGCGATAATACTTCCAATATAAGAACTTAAATGCGTTAGAACAAGTGAAAAGTGAAAAACCACAAAAAACATGTGTTCACTCTCTGCCAATAAATTAGCAAAGAGGAAGTAGTAGTCGGCGCATGCGCGGTGGTGGGGCTGGCATCCGCCGGACTACCCTCTGTCTACCTGCCCAGTAGAGGCACCTAACTGTTTTTATTCTGAGTGTTTATTGAGTGAACGCCGATATTTAGCAATATCAAAAGTATTAGGGAGGTAAGCATACTCTTAAAGTGAAATGGCGGGTTGTGATTGATCGATTCCTGTACCCTGACTATTAGATTCCAGAAAACTATACAGGTACAGGTATTCTGAAACTACTTTGACTAGGAGCTGTTGCTGCCTATAATTATTTTCAAAATATTCACCACTAAATTTATTCATTTGTAAATTCACCAACGCCATACAATTCATATGGTACTGTTAGACGTTTGCACCTTTCATGTTGACCTCATCCAATCTCCACCCAACTTCCCTCAATTCACTGCGCTCAGTGTTTAACATGGAACCTCAATTGTGTGGGCCCAAGGACACCTACTCTGAAATTTGCAGGTCCCAGGCTGGAAATTGGGGGGGGGGGCGTCCAAGTGTAAGATTCAGCGGTCCTAAGTGATATATTTCACCGGTATATTCACTACTATTGATTTTATGAATGAAATTCCTGTAAATCGTAGTATTTCTTAGACTTTTAAAAACATAACCTCTGCAATATTGTGAGAAATTAATTAATGAAATAAGACGCTTACATTCCTCTAGCCCCCTATTTTGCTCTTTCATGCACATTTGAAATTCACTTTTTGCTTCAGCAAAATATTGTTTTGAGCATCTGTTGCATGTTAGTAAATAAATGAAACTTAGATTGACAAAAATGTGTTGTTTTTATACGGTAACTCAGCGCTGTGTATGTGCTTCTGAATACGTTTGGTCCATATCTCTGCAAAATGTACACTTTGATTTGTTAGAGGGTTTTTGATAACAAAAATGTGAATTTCAAATGTGCATTAACCATTTAACTCTCATACATTGTGTTGTATCAGCCAAAAACATCTTCTGCAGTGGTCTTGATAAATGTCCATTTGCAGACTTGAATAAATTACTGAACACTAATTTTTTTTAACTTACCACTGGAATGACTGGTGGCTCCAGTGGTACATTTTCAAAGATAGTCTTATTTTGGTCTGCAAATTGACATTTTCTATGAGAAATTTGAAATTTTCTTAAACAAATTCGAGTGTTAAAGGGCCAAGGAGCATATATAAGGGGATTAAAAATCAAGGGACATAGATTTTAACACCAGAACTGATGATCTGTTAAACAAATATTTCCCAATGTTGGCATGTATGTTTAGCAACCAAGGGTCTGTGATTTCCCGGTTTCCTCAGTTCATTACTGCATAAGAATGTAATCTTTACACACATAAATATCATCTAGATACAGATGAAAATCAAATTCTTTATGCGGTACAGAACATCTGTTAAATATTTTAAAACTAATTTAACTGGGAGCTGCTGCTACCTGTCGTTGCCAGTCAAATTAATTTCAGAATATTCAACAACTTTCCAGTATAGGTGTTCTGAAACTTAGAGAATGAAATTTTATGGAATAACCATTTGAAGCCAAAGGGCACACCAAAACCCTTTACGATATAATAAATATTCTGTTGAGTATTTTGAAACTGATTTGAAAAGATGTTGCTTCCATAGATCCTGCCTACAGGTTGATGTCAAATTTGTTTCTAAATATTTAACAACTTACCTGTATAGTTGCCTTGAAATTTGGATTCCATGAACTCGAGGTTCAAAGGATTAACGGCCACCAATTAAATGTTATATGTGACTGGATTATATTGTGTTTAATATAGAGCTTACTTCACTTTGCTATGCTCATTAATACTGTTAAGTATTGCTTTTCCAACATGAAGATAGAATGGATTATTCGTAGCCTGGTATAACATATAAGTCGACTCCACTAGCTCTGGACGTAACGGATAAAATAGTATTTCTGCTACTTTTGATTGCCAGTTGTATCGCTCAGGAAGCAAATCGAATTTAAGCCAAATACAGTAGTATAATGCATGTGAGCATATGGCCTCTTCAATATCTCCATATAGCACCTGTAAGAATACATGTTTGACATTAGCATACGAGCATAATTAACTCATATTTATGATCTCCGTACTGCAGATTTATACTGTTATCATCAGCGCTAGCTTTTCAATATAAGTATTTATTTTTATTTTAAGCCTTACCACTATGACCTTAAAACTTTAAAATTTCAAATTAAAATAAAAGATGAACTGGTGTTCATTTTTCAATAAATTTGGTGGGAGATGGTGCTGTCGTAGACAGCAACATCTTCCAGCAAAATTGTTGAAAAATGTACACCAGTTCCTTTGATATTGACAAAATAAAAAACAGAATATTGACATCAGATTTGTAAGGGTTAAAAAGCTACAATCCCTATATATTACAGAATGTCTTAATGTTATAACAATGATTAACAAGCGCAATCAGAGCTTGAAACCCCTCATCCCACCGCTAACCCTACCCACTCCCACTCCATGTGTGCCACATTGTAAAAAGTATTTTGATTTTCCGGATCTTTTTTCACTATCTAGATTTTTTTGGATTTTCCAGATTTTTTAGGATCACACCCAAAATTGTGGAATCCTAGTGGATGGTCACGCCTTTCTTCTGTTAACATTTTAGGCATATCGAAACAGTAATTTCAGCGATATCCACATATCCAGAAATTGATGTAATCCGGATCCTGTTTTATTTATCCGAATCACAGCCAAAATACTCTTGATCCTTCGTTGTGTTAAAATTTGAGCCAAATCGGATAAGTAGTTTTTGAGATACTGACACAGACAAACAGACAGTCAGAACTGATAGCCTGATCGCAATAACCTTAGGGTAATAAGGCTTCATGAACCTCAGCATACATGTATGCTCGCGTATAGGTTCATAACTCTACCAGATCTGACACACAACAAACATTTGATAAACCTTGTTATTCAAGGAAGATAACTTTGGCGAATACGCATAGATTTTGCCGAGACGTAATCATGGCATCGCATCTCCTCCAAATACGTCATGTTCAAAGTGCTTTGAGATCTTGCCAAGACAAAGAAACGAACAGACAGACAGTGAGTGCCATTCCCATACTACATTTCCACTTAGTGCCGCTGTATATTATGTATTAAAGGCCACAATCATCCCTCGTGTTTACTCGCAGTGGCCTATTTTCTATGGGTATGTTATTACATGTCACCCTGACCAGCAATGCATCAGTCCAGTGATTATGTCATTACCCGTAGATCTGAAGAGGCTTGTAATGCATCAGCCCAATATGTCATTACTGTAGTGATTATGTTATTACCTGTAGACCTAACCACGAGGCTTGTAATGCATCTATCCAGTGATTATGTTATTAACTGTAGGTCAGCCCACGAGGCTTGTAATGCATAGATCCAGTGATTATGTTATTAACTGTAGGTCAGACCACGAGGCTTGTAATGCATAGATCCAGTGATTATGTTATTAACTGTAGGTCAGACCACGAGGCTTGTAATGCATAGATCCAGTGATTATGTTATTAACTGTCGGTCAGACCACGAGGCTTGTAATGCATAGATCCAATGATTATGTTATTAACTGTAGGTCAGACCATGAGTCTTGTAATGCATAGATCCAGTGATTAACACATTACCTGTAAGTCTGATGAGGACTCCTATCTATCAAGTGATTGTGTCATTGCCTGTAGACCTGACCATGAGGCTTGTAACGCGTCTATCCAGTGATTCACTGTCTCACCAGATTTCATGTTGACATTTACATAGATGGGCGGATTTCCAGTGCCATTATTGCAAAATTTACGCCCAGTAAAAAAATAAAAATTATGTGTTACCATCCTGAAACATGGTTTACATAATATGTTAAATCTACCTCAGTTACACAACAGAGACAAACATATCTGGCAAGTTTTGATATAATGCGTTGGCAAATGACAAAATGTGCTACTGATGTTAAATAAAATCCGATGATGAGTGACATCGGTACATGTGAACTAAAAACGTGGCAGGCTCTGGAATAAGTGCTTGGTTGGTGGTGTGTTAGTATCGGCCTTAACATCTTCATGATGAAGCCGGCCAAAACCGGCCTCTGCAGTCATATTCAGGAACGTCCATTTGCATGCCAAGAAAACTACCACTGGAATGACTGGCTTGATAACCGAAATCGAGTCATTCATGACATAATTGATTATGGCATCATCCTACACGTCACGTAGTTCATTATGACGTCATCTGATGGAAAGGTCCATTGCATGTCTTTGATCAATTGACAATTCAAATTACACAGTACGTTCAAAATATTCAACAGTTTATTTGTATAATTACCTTGAAATTGACATGCTGATTCAACACATATATAAATCGATTCCAAAATGTATAAAGAGGCAGCTTGGCTAGAAATGGGCAGGGCATAGCTAGAAATGGACGGGGAATATCTAGAAATTGTCAGAGCATAGCGAGAAATGGGCGAGACATAGCTAGAAATGGGCGGGCTATAGTTGAAAATGGCGGATCACAGTTAGAAATGGGCGGGGCATAGCTAGAAATTGACGGGGCTTAGATAGAACTGGATCCCTTTATTGTACTACATCATAGTGTTTGTATCGTGTTATGGCAATGGCCTTACCCTCTCCGCATATGGTATTTGATTGTTGCATAGGATTCATTGAACATCCAGCGATCTTGTTCATCACCAAATAATATGAAAGACTGAAAACCAAATAACGGTGACACAATCATGATGGTTCACCTACCTGCGTGTGTTTTCATTTTACAAGTTTAATCTGAAGATATACACCGTACATAGGACAAGAAGTCTGTGCAACATCTCATTAGGTAATGTAGATTGCATTGGTCATTGCAATAGGCTTTATAACATATCATGTGACGATGTTGCTCTGTAAAATCGGGTATGTACTAACTACGTGGTTTATGATTGTCTTATATAGTATGTATGAGGCTTGTTCTCTTAGTGAGACCAAACGTCTGAATGATCTGAGCACTGGGAGTCAGGTCTTTTTAGTGTCTCTCTCTCATGGACTGGAAGTGGATTGGGGCACGCCCAAAAATGGGCATTTGTGTACCATTTTTTCCTGTGAAACATTTTTTGTTGGTGCTAGATTTGACCTTTTTGCCAGTACACTTTTCGGCGGTACCCTTTTTTTGGTGGTGCACATTATTAGTGGTGCTCTGTAAAATCGCTACTCTGTCGACTTAACACATATAAGAAATTTACTGATGTGGGAAAAATTAAATAGCCATAAGATAATGTTTGGGGTTCAGTGAACAGTGCAATGACGGTCATATTGAGTTTGATGGGCAAAAGTGAAAAGTAGGTCATGCAGACCAGCATTTGATAAATCACATGTATTTAAATGTATCCATACACCAAGGGTGTTTACCGGATATGAAACTCTTTTGAAACTACAACCCAGACAAGAACTATTCACTGAACGATAACACGTCTGTCATGACTTACTTTTAACACCTGACACACCTTAGTCCTCTGGCTCAATATACAAGTATATACCAAGTTCGGTTACTGTATGCAAAATCTCTTGAAACTACCTCGTGGACAAGAATCAGTGATGGACAGACAAAGACAGACAGACAGATGAACAGGTGGATGGACAGATGGCAGACAGACAAGCAGACATAGACAGGCAGACACGGGCGCAAACTAATGTCATACAGAAATAAGATTGAGTGTACATGTTGGTAGCAGGAAGGCAGGCAGTTGGGGCGCGTCTGTTGGTGCTAAATCTAGTTTATTATTCTTCCTAATAATTAATATGGTGTTGTCATTGTGGAGTTCCCTCAGTAGGACATGCATAACAATTACCTGTACATGTCAGCAAACCTTCCTTCTTATGTTACTAGAGACAGAAAGGTCTAGAGTACAGCTCATATATAAGTTAAAATATTTCCAAAACAAATCAATTTTGAAGGCAAATTAAAAAATGTTCTGCTGAATATTTTGAACATAATTGGATTGGAAGGCATTGCTTGCTGTTGCCTCCTCTTAGGCAGCAATGTCTTCCGATTCAATTATGTTCAAAATATTCAACAGTACGTATTTATTGTTTCAGAAACATTTTCCGAGCTGTATTGTAGAATGGCTAGGGACTGGAGAATCTGTGTTTTTATAGCCTCTGATGTTCTGCGGTATTCGCATCATAAACTCCATTTTTGTTTACCTTTTAAGTGTTTGCTACTGTGTGGTTAAGGGATAGGGCAAAACAGATTCTGTGGTCAGACAGAAAGAAATCGCCCAGTGGACAAGTGAATGGCATGCTTGGCTGCCTGAAATGGCTGCTTCCAGCCCATTGAATTGACCTTCTGTACTAGCTTGCCTACAGGACACATCATTTCTCAACTGTCTGTCCAGAAACACAGCGTTGCTTGATACATGGCCCCTTAGGCTTGATTGAGCAATTACGTGATTAAATCTCTTTAAATCGTGATTTTCTTTATGCTTAAAATTTAAATAAGTGAAAAATCGGACTATTTTCCACTGCCAAAAATATTTCAAAACCAGACTTTTAATTACTCCTTTAATGCAATTTGTCACGAAAATTAACATTTTACTACATGTACATGTAATCGAATGTATATCCATTTGCAGGACAAGAGAATACTATTTTTGAAAATGTAACGCTGGAATGACTGTCTCAAGGATCGAGCCAGGCATTCCGGTGATACATTTTCAAAAATAGTCTTCTACTCTTGGCCTGCAACTTGACATGTCTAAATATCATTGATATGCCTTTATTTTTTAGTTATTATATTTGAGTAATTTTTACCCAGGCTGATTAATCGAGTAATCACATTTATTCTTAACTAATTTATCATGATCACTCAGAAAGCCACGATTCTCCACTGCCTGCGCAGAAACACGGTATTGCTTGATAGATTGTATATTGTGCGCCAGTGCGGTACATGTATTTGTTGAGAACAGTGACACACACCCTTGTTAAGCGAATTGTGTGTTTTTTAGGCTCTTGTATAAACATGATGCAAAGTTGTCATGAGGCCATTCCTGTTTCCAGAAACATGTCTTCTCCGGGTTCAACATCCACGAGAAGAGGAAGCTTGCAGATGGAAGTCATGGAAAACACACACGCACACACGCTCGCACGCACGCGCACGCACGCACGCACGCACGCACGCACGCACGCACGCACGCACGCACGCACGCACGCACGCACGCACACAGACACACACACACACACACACACACACACACACACACACACACACACACACACACACACACACACACACACACACACACACACACACACACACACACACACACACACACACACACACACACACACACACACACACACACACACACACACACACACACACACACACACACACACACACACACACACACACACACACACACACACACACACACACACACACACACACACACACACACACACACACACACACACACACACACACACACACACACACACACACACACACACACACACACACACACACACACACACACACACACACACACACACACACACACACACACACACACACACACACACACACACACACACACACACACACACACACACACACACACACACACACACACACACACACACACACACACACACACACACACACACACACACACACACACACACACACACACACACACACACACACACACACACACACACACACACACACACACACACACACACACACACACACACACACACACACACACACACACACACACACACACACACACACACACACACACACACACACACACACACACACACACACACACACACACACACACACACACACACACACACACACACACACACACACACACACACACACACACACACACACACACACACACACACACACACACACACACACACACACACACACACACACACACACACACACACACACACACACACACACACACACACACACACACACACACACACACACACACACACACGAACATCCCCTGTATTATTCACAGAACTCCTAACATTGAAGGTCACACAAAACATTCCATTAACTCAATGTAGTTTATGAACCCAGAATAATCATGGGTGACATCATTCTCCGACACGTACCTTGAATAAATATTCATAGAATGAGTCGATACCTGCTCCAAGCCCGGACATCTGTCCAACCCACTCGCCAGTGTGAATGTTTACAACATTCCCTGCAAAGAAATATAGAGAGAGGATACATTAGCAGGTCAGATATGTCTTTGTTAACACTTTAAAAACAACCCTCGAGTTTGCTTTTAAAAATTCAATTTTCTCATAAAAAATATCTATTTGCAGACCAAAAGAAAACTATTTTTGACAATTTACCACTGGAATGATTGGCTCGGTCAGCGAGCCAGTCATTCAACCATCATGTCAGCCAAAAACGGCTTCTGCCGTGTTCTTGAGAAGTGTCCATTTGCAGACCAAGAGAAGACTATTTTTGAAAATTTATCACTAGAATGACTGGCTCAATAACCGAATGGACATTTTCTATGAGAAAACATAAATTTTCTTGAACAAAATTGAGGGTTTAACCCTTCTTGTTTCAATAGCGACACAAAGCCCTCAAAATGTGAAAGGAGGCAAAGATCACGCAGATTTTCCTGATATACTGTATTTCTAGAGCACTTGCGTTTTTTGCTAAACACGCTCAAACATTCCACCTCATGTGTTCAGACTTCCAATGCGCATTTCTGTTTTAGTTTTGTCCCGTTTTTGTATTAGACACAAGTTAACCCCGATCATCGCAAAACCAGCAAAGCCAGCATTTGCAGTGGTCTTGAGGAATGTTCATTTGCAGTCCAATGGAATACTATTTTTGAGAACCTACCACTGGAATGGCTATAACCGAGCCAGTACCTATAGGGGTAAATTTTCTAAAAGATTATCCTCTTGGCCTGTGAACGGGTATTAAATAAGCAAATATTTTAATTTCCGTGGCCAAATTTAGAAACATTAACCGTTTAACCCTCAACCATGTTCAAGAGAATGTCCGCTTTCTCACAGACAATGCCCATTTACAGACTAAGAGTATACTATTTTTGAAATATTTACCACTGGAATGACTGGTTCGGTTATCGAGCCAGACATTCCAGTGGTAAATCTTCAAAAATAGCCTTCTCTTGGTCTGCAAATGGACATTTCTTAGGACCATTTTTACTCCTATGAGTAGTAAATGGTTAAAGATTTTATAATCTACACAGAACCTAGCGGTCATGCAACTTGCCTAACAGCCCTGTAACATGCGATCTTAACCGCCATAAAGATGACACCGCTCTTCTCGCAACAGCCTCATAAACAGGGTCTCCGAGTAAGCGTGACAGAATACCAAACTCTAAGAGAAGACTTCCAGCACCAGATGTACAGGTCTCATTGGAACAGTTCCAAGGCACTCCACTCCGTAAATTTACCTGCATATACATAATTATATAAATAACAACATTAATTTTCCAGTATTAAATGTATGCATAGGTATATAGCTGATACATGTTCAAGGAAAAGGCTGGCTGCAGCAGCTACACGCAGCAAGAAGTAGTTATTGTTTGATTGGCATCTATCGAGTCCCTGATTCCAGGTCCCATTCACGTCATATCTAGGCTGCTTTATATTTCGGCCTATTATTGGTAACTTCCCCAGTTTTTACACCGGTACCCATTTATACCTGGGTTTAGAGAGGAAACGAGGAGTGAAAGAGATTGCCTACACGTATGTTTCCACTGATTGCTCGTCAGCAACCTGATTGCCTGATTGCGGGATTTGAAC